>PQWD01005818.1:24173-100275 GCA_019425675.1 Leucinodes orbonalis
TTCTCCAATTCTACAAATTGATACATTTGAATTTTACCACTTAATACCTTGGGAATTTTACATATCTCTATTTACTAGGACAGAACGCGCCATGCTTCAGCTTGGGGATCTTAATTGACGTTTTATTTAAAAAAATATCATCATAATGCCTGTAAGGTCGCACTGCTAAGCACAGGCCTGTATGCATTGCATAGATATAGGGAGATTAGGCTGTAACAGATCACGCAGGACCAAAGTAGATCATCAGGTCATACGTCCCCACCGACGGGCACGTGCCTACCCGTATAGGGTGATTAGTTAGTCGTCCACGCGGGCCCAGTGCGGGTTGGCCGACTTCACATGAATCTTTTCGCAGGTGTGCGATGGTTTCCTCACGATGTTTTCCTTCATCTAGTAATTTAGAAAAGAACGTTCATATAACGTGACGGAATTTGTAAGATCGGAAGACAAGAGTCCACATCAATAAGCCACTCGCCACCTTAACCAAATAATGGGCCCGTCTGGTCTACCATCCTCGGTGAAAGAAATAAATGGTTGTAATTAGGTACAATCACGTTTATTGGTTAGTTATCTGTGTGGAAAGAAGGATGTTGTGAGTGTCACACAAGTACCTATTTCTTCTGATGCACAAGGTAGTCTAATCAAAGGTTTGCTTTATTAAAATATCCCTAATGTTCGTACGTTTCGAACATTTTCGTAAGTTAAACTATCTAATTGTATCAAATGCAAGACCGTATGAAGAGTTAGGTACAGCTAAAGATAACAAATTTATTATCACTGTCGTGCTCTTGACGACGGATATCTATACAAGGCCATCAAGCAATGTGATTTGATTAATAAGTCAATTCATAGAACAATTATATTTTTTCGTTATTTAGTAGGACGATTTATCTTTGTTAAATTCCATCTAATTGAAAATTAAAAAGTCAATTTTAATCATTTTATCTTTAAGTTCGTTGCTTTTTTTTCCACCAATTCGTAAATACTAATTGTACAAAACAGTAATTGCCAACAATTTATTGAAAAATAGAGCCATCACAATGGCGGGAGCTGTTTTTAACGTCTTTTATACCATTTTAATATAAATATAGGTAGTTAGGCCTTGACCTCAATGCTGGTTGATTGGAAGCCAAGGCAAGGAAGTTGGTATTAGATATAGATACGTAATAATATCTAGTTAGATTAGAATCATTGTTTAATTATAGTATTAATATGGTAGGTATCAATTTAGAGAACTTTTACATTTTAACTCCTAGTAGATATGTGCCTACACAAATATGTGCGAGCTACAAACACTAGGTACTACTACCTGCTACGCAGGAGGGCGCAGGATCAAATCCCGACACGTACCAATATCTTTTTGTAATTATATGTACGTATATCCAACACTCATAAGGTAAAAGAAAACATTGTGAGGAAACCTGCGCACGCTTACGAAGAGATTCAAAGGTTGTGCATAAACTATACGGTCCCTTGTAGGGACGTATAATGAGCTGATGATGATGATAAATTTAAATATATTATAAATCCATAAAATTTTCTCTGCTGATTCTGTAGGTATATCTGAACAGCCTATGTACTTTCTTTTCTAGCTATTAAATCCATGTTTTTTGCCGCCCAATTTTCACGATAACGTGTGAATGATGCAAATAATTGAAAAAATTAAATGATTTATTTTTTATTTGTATGTCATGTTTGCGCATTTCTTAACTCACTGCCACTCGTAGACAGTAGGTCACTCCAGCCACGGTCGCCAAGTCAAGTGCATATCCTAAAATAATCGAACGGTTTATTTTGAGTTCCCTAAGGACTTTCAAATAGTGTCCCATATTAGACGCACGCACATCGGCCTGGCTTCCCGCCAACAATTCTATGCGTCGAATACTAAATGGCTCAAGGTCCTGTATCTTCAGGTCAACCCCGATATTTAAAATAAATAGGTTATATAATTGTCTTGGAAAAATTACTGAGCGAAGTCCATGGTTAGTTGCGTAACAAACACTTTTTTGAAGTTATCTCTTCAATTGTTTTAAATCCATGTTTAATTGAGATAGACAATCGATGCGTAGTTTTCTAAAATTTTATATCTGTAGTTACAGTATAAAGGATGGACGCAAAAACCATAATAAGCACGTTTTATTTAATTTCAATAGCAAGTTACGTCATTTTCAAAAAACTTTTTAAACAAAAATTTAAGGGCTTTAACTGCCATCTCCCTTCTTAGAAAGTAACGATGCAGCCTTACGTGTGTACAATTTTGATGGTGTGTTACACCATCCCATCATATTTATCTGCAATAGCCCGCAGAATGGTGTTGGGACTCTCACGCACTCTGCTGAGCAGTAAGGCGGCTCTTTTCCTTAAGCAGGCGGCAAATCCATCTACATAAAAGCGGGAGACCCAACAACACCCTGTACACGAAGGGTATTGACGGCCCCCTTAGTACATGTGAACCACAGACTGCGCGTGTAAAAGTCTGACAAAATGACAAATTTAAATAGAAATTTTTGAAACGTCGGCTACTACACCTAGGGTTTCGGGTTCGATCTCCGGGCAGTACAACATTTGTGTGCATGAAAATGTCTGTTTGTATTGGTCTGGGTGTTTCTATTTGTAATATGTATGTATTTACAAAAAAAGTACATAAGTATATTTATCGGTTGTTTTGTACAGGCTTCACGCTAAACTTGGGGCTAGATGGCGCTGTGTGAATGTCAGTGGATATTTATTTATTTGGATATTAATAACTCTGCTAAGTACCTTACCACTTAACATAAATGGTTGTACAGATATCGAGCTTTTACCTCCCGGACTAAAAACCATAAACTGACTTTTTATAGCATTAAACTGCAAGACATTATTCGCGGCATAAGCCTCACAGTACGACAACATATATCTATGGGCTCTGACAGAAAGCGCCAGCAGCACCATGTCATCCGCAAAGCTCAAGTTATTAATGTAATTAATGCTAACTCCGTCAGTTGTGCAACAAATTGGTAGGCTACTTAGGCCCTCTATCATGCCGTTTACTTAAAGATTAAACAACTTAGGAGAGGTTATACCTCCCTGACTCACACTCCAAACCATAAGAATCAGACAGGCAGGTCCCTCATTTGATATTAATTAACCTGGCGAGACTCAAGAACAGTACATAATTCCCTTGTTAACTTGGTTTGTCTGAGCTTAGTCTACAGTATGTCATAACCACAGATTTCCAAATACAGGAGATGGGGCAAGCCGCGTTTAAAGTGCGACAAATGTAAGCTCAACGAGCATACACTGGCTGCCAGTTTACGCTCTGTGAGACGAGTCAAGATGCACGAATTTTAGAAGAAACTACCGTTTTTTTCCAAAATGCCATCCTGTGCAATTATAACATGCCATCATCGCAATGAATCAGTAAATTTACCAAGAAATATGATAATGTTTTACAGGTAAGAACTGAAAAGAAATTGCGACACTGGGACTGCCTATAAACTTGGCGGCTTGTCCAGTCTAATTGTATATTCGGATGTCTGTGGTCATAACAAACCGCGTTAAAAGCCCTCGACAGGTCGAGGAAACACGCATAGAAACACGGTGTCCGCCTATCCACATAATTACCGTGTGTATTGTATTAGCATACCGTGTGCTTAAGACTGAGAATAGCACTCTCTGTGGAAAATTATGATTATCCACATATAGAATCCTAACTAGGTACTCGTACTACCTACCGCAAAGTTAAAATCGATCATGTCCCATTTAAAAATGGCGGCGTCTCCGCAGCCTTACGTAAAGACTGAGGCAATGCATTCCGGGAGTTTCGTATCAACGCTTAAGTCCATCGGCCTTTGTATGTGCCAAGAAACAGATCGTTTATGTAATATAATGTACATTTATCGTACGTATAATAATTAAATGATGTTATTATTAGTTGTGCCTTGTTTAATACAATGTTTTGTAATTTCCAAAGCGGCAAAATAATAAATAATAGTTATACAATCATTCATGAGAATCAATAGAAAATCCATGTGCAATATAAAAACTATAAGTTTTCGCAATTAGTTATATAATTATGATATATTCTTTGATTAGGTACAATCAACTTCAATAATTAATTTGGAAAATTTGGGCGATCTTCAACTGTTTTTTTTTTATAAAACAGGGAGGCAAACGAGCATGCGGCTCACCTGATGGAAAGTGTCACCGCCGCCCATGGACATTTGTAACAACCTAACAACTGAGGTCACAGGGATGCGTTGCCGGCCCTTTATATAAGAATAGGTACGCTCTCTTTTTGAAAGACGCCATGTCATATCGTTCTGGAAACGTTTCTGATGGTTACTGATTCCATAAGTTGATAGTACGTGGTAGAAAATGTCGACCAAAACGGACCGTCGAAGACCACAAAGTATCTGATTTATCAACTGATTATTTATCTATATTAATATATTTTGGGTAAGTATATGGGTAGAATGGGCCGTAACCCACCATGTGGACCCAATTTTAATTAAAACCACAGATAATAACATATTCTATACTACTACCATCTTAAGATTGGAGCCGGGACCGACGGCTAAACGACGCAAGAAATAATTTTTATTATCAGACAATCCTGTTGTTGACATCTTTATTGGAAGGCCGAATGTATTCAGACATAGCTTATTGTCAATCTTAAATTAACTTTTTATTTTTGTGTAAAAATTTAACCTACCTATCTTTATCAAATTGTTGTTTGCCTAGTTAGGACGCAATGTTCCTAGGTTATAGTTTAGCCCCTAAATTTGGCTATGTAATTTGGCTCTTCATGTTGACTGTAACCTGTTTTTGTGTCTCATTAAAATAAATAAATCATGTGATTCCTGCAATGTGCTCACTAAACTGGGAAATTTCGCATTAAGTGACGTATTCTATGTATCTAATGATTGTATTGGAACCTTAGATAAACAATGAACTAACTTGATGCACAACCTCACTTAAAAAGTGTCCGCGGCAAAGCTGCCCATTGCGTCATTTGGGCAGAATTTTCATTCATAATCGCTACATGTCATGATGACAGGAATGTGCTTGTGCTTTTCATTGTATACTCTTTCTATGACGCATTAACGTCAAAATTGAAATGAATAAATTTACGTTCTAAATATAACAATAACTTACGTATGTTTTTTTTTTAAATAAATAAATATCCACTGACATTCACACAGCGCCATCTAGCCCCAAGTTAAGCGTGAAGCCTGTATTATGGTACTAAACAACGGATAAATATACTTAAATAAATTTTTTTTTTCGTAAATACATACATATTATACATAGAAAACACCCAGACCATTACAAACAGACATGTTCATGCACACAAATGTTTGTACTGCCCGGGGATCGAACCGGAACCCTTGGTGTTGCAGCCGACCTCTCAACCGCAACCAAATGGGTCGTCAATGTGTCATGGGACTCGGACATTTTTGGTTGACATTTCTTCATGATTGTGCATCTTGATAGTTATTGTTGATTTAAGATTGGGCCAAAATGTTTCCCTGATCTATTATCAGCTCAACGCTAGTACAGTTTTACTGTAATCCGTACTACGTTATATAACTGAAAGCGGCGACTCGTCGATACGTAGCAAGGCCGCTGCCAAGGCACGCCCGCGCCCTGTATTCCGTTTGTTCGCATTGTTACGTCACAACTATGTAGCTGAACCAATGATGTAAAAAAAGTATATATTCGTGATATGTTCACAAAACAATCGAAAAAAGTGTTCCGAATGAAGTGACAACACACATACACATATTTCGAATGAGCGTACATTTACTTAAACAAAGAGTACAAACAAAAAAAAATGAGGCTACCTTCATAGAGAGACGACAAAACGCACTTAATCCATTACAAATCGACAACCGAGATTCCGCCCCGTCGGCGGGCCATCGTCGCGTGTCCTGTAGGTTCGCACAGTCCCTATTCGCGTAACCGGCATGTGCCGGGCGCTTCTCCCCAAACATAACATATTTTATCACAGTCGACAGCCGTTAATTGTACCATGACATAGGGCTCACCGTTCGACGCCAACTGTCCCAAGTCCCAACCCTCCGGACCTCCCCTTTAGGCCATTCGCCATTTATATATAATGCGTGCAGCCTGTATTATGGGTACTAAACAACGGATAAACATACTTAAAAATTGTTTTTGTAAATACATGCATATTATACATAAAAACACCCAGACTATTACAAATAGACATGCACACAAATGTTTGTACTGCCCGGGGATCAAACCCAGAACCCTTGGTGTTGCAGTCGACGTCATTTCGTCGTACATTTTAGTGTGCCGATTGCATAATCAAGTCTCCAAACCCATGAGACATAAAGTGTCGCACTGCGGCGCCAGAATTCACAATTATCATTAATTCCGGCACGTGTTTACTATCTTCTGTCTTATCATAAGTTCACATTTCTACGTCTGAACGTAACTTAATCACCAGCCAGTGATATGTGTTCCGATGACATAGTATTTTTAAAAATTGTGTCACGTACCTCGAGTATTTATTGCAACTTTTTATGAACCCGTTATTGTCTATAAATAGCTATAAATAAATCATCATAATGAGCAACAGTGGCGTGCACTTAAGAGCGCAAATAAGCTGTGCAGACCCTGTGTGTCAGACAACCTAGAAAATAGCCAACATATAAAATTATTCCCACTCATTCGCTCATTTTACTGTACAGAATTGAAACCATAGGCGATCTGTTGTCATCAAAGGCACTCATCATCATCAGCTCATTAAACGTCCCCACCGAGGGGCACGAGCCTACCCGTATAGGGTGATTAGGCCTTAGTCGTCCACGCGGGCCCAATGCGGATTGGACGACTTCACACACACACCTTCGAATGTCTTCGGAGGCGTGCATGAAGGTTTCCCCACGATGTTTTCCTGCACCGTAAGAGTGTCGGATAACGTACATATAATTTCGAAAATTCGAAAACACATTGGTACGTGTCGGGATTTGAACCTCAGCCCTCCCGGTAGGAAGGCGACAGTCCTCACCATTGAGCCACTGACGCTCAAAGGCACTCAACAAAAATGAAATTATTTATTATTTTGCGATCAGTATCGATCACTTTGCATACCCTACTAATAATTTCTGTCACTGATGAGCAACCTCACCTTTTCTTAGTATATTATTATCTAATCCTATCAAAACATGACAAGTAATATCCAAGTTCAATTAACCACAAAATAAGTGAGATCTTAATGGATGCCACGTTAAAAATTCAGTAATGACTTGCGAAAGGTCACTGGTGGAGGCTTGATGATGAAAGCGGAGGAGCGGGATGTCTGGCGCAAAATGGGGGGATCTATGTCCAGCAGTAGACTGCGATAGGTTGAAGAGAATAGAAACAGATACTTATACTAAACCATAAACCATTACAATACAAAAATAACCTATAGCGGTACACAGAATAGGCACATATACTTACAAAGTTTGAACAGTTTAATGCTATTAGTTTCCAAGAAAAAGTGTGTGATTTATGCATGGATAGACAGTCATGACGAATCTTTAAGGGTACCGTGTTTTGCCATTTGGCTACGGAACCCAAAAATAGGCAAGTGCCCAAAATAATATTTATAATTATTTAATTAGTAACTTTTCATAGAACCCGTACTGGTAATGTAAATGCGCTGAGAGTAGCGAATAAAATTATTACCGGGTATAAGAGACTTACAGAACTAATATCTGTTATTATTTATTCTGTGAAGGGACCTACGAGTAACATCTGTCGTCTCAAAATATCGAGCGCATTGCGGCATTGACCAATACCTGTATATCAGTTGTTGGTCTCCTTCAATGCCGCTCTGTCATGGTCAGGCGTATCACTTACCATCAGGTGAGCGTATGGACCGTCCTGTACTTACTCTGACATAAAAAATGTAGGTGCAGAAAAAAGAAGACAAATAAAGCGCGAAAACCAAACCTTCTTTGTTTGACACCAAAAAAATTTTGTGAGTTTGGATCTAAAAAAAACAATACATATAAAGGTTAGATACGGCATGAAAAGGGTCTTTGTTCGAATGCACGTTGCACTTGTTATCTAAAGTAGCCTAGTTTCTGCATCAAACATGACATTGTTATCATATAGAAATAACCTACCTCATTATAATTAATAAACAGCATTAATAATGGAAATGTGTATTTTATTTACCTCTTTGGGGAGACCTATATATCCAGCAGTGGACTGCGATAAGTTGTAGAGAGAAATAGGTCTTAATATAAAAACAAATCAAGTAATTTCAATTTAAAACCAACGGTGTTTTATGCACCCTTCACGGATTGGGCCCGCGTAGTGGGTTATGGTCCAAACTTTCCAAAGCTATGCTATGTGTAGAGGCAGTGGAACGTTATGGGCTGATAATGGTGCTAATGGTGATTTAGAACATCGATGTGTAATTATACAGTACGCTAGTTGTTAAATGATTTATTTGACGTGTTAAGGTCAATATTTAACTTAAATCCTGAAATAATAATGTACCCTTTCATTGACGCGTTAAGGTCAAGATTTAAGTTAAATCAAAAACACAAGCACACCACTATATCATTATGACATGTGAAATTTGAATGGAAAATATGGAAATCCTGCCCATTCGACGCAATGGCATAATTTTGGCGCGGACACTGAGTGAGATTGTGTTGTGTTTAAAGAAAACGTCAACGGAAAAAAATAACACGTTTTTTCTCGACTACGATGTAAGTCACGGAATTAATAATAAATAACCCTGTTTAGCAATCACTTCGAAAAAAAACGAGGCGCAGGGCATCGTTGGCAGAGAATTATTGTTACTAAGTACAAGTTATTGGATTCCCTCAATGTTGTTCTGTCATGGACAAGTGTATCACTACTGGCTCAGACTACTGGCCATCCCGTTCACTCAACTACCACACAAGGCTGTGTATAACGTTCACTTTATAGCATAAAAAAGGTAAGTTATGTCTAAAACAAAAGAGTTTTTTTTATTTCTGCAACTGTAATTACTTCCACCGTGACTCAA
This sequence comes from Leucinodes orbonalis, assembly GCA_019425675.1. Taxonomy (NCBI): domain Eukaryota; kingdom Metazoa; phylum Arthropoda; class Insecta; order Lepidoptera; family Crambidae; genus Leucinodes; species Leucinodes orbonalis. The sequence goes on from PQWD01005818.1 coordinate 33,193, forward strand.
AGATTTAAATACTTATTTGACGTGAATAACATTTTTGGACAAATGTAAGTCCGAATAATTAAAATGCATAAATGGAACATACGAGTAGGTTAAATAAAACGATAGCATAAGTTTTAAACATGAATACCAAAATGTAATTAACATATTAAATTCCAATCATCAAAACGCCATAAATAAATATCTTTTACGCACTCGTGTAAAAGATATTTATTTTTAAAGATTTTTTTCTTCAATGTCATAATGCCATAGTGGTGTGCTTGTGTTTTTGATTTAACTTAAATCTTGATCTTAACGCGTCGATGAAAGGGTACATTATTATTTCGGGATTTAAGTTAAATCTTGACCTTAACACGTCAAATAAATCATTTAACAACTAGCGTACTGTATAATCACACATCGATGTTCTAAATCATCAAAACGCCACGTTGCTATACAGCGTTCCGTCTTTAGTTCCGTGCTAACGGTTTCTCTCGTTCAGGTAGACGAGCCTTGTAAAAAAAAACAATACTCAACGGCAGCTTGCCAGTGAAAAAATGAAAAAAAAACTTTGCGTTTACTGCCCAAAGAGGCTGGGTATTGGGAATTAAAATTACAAGAACAAGCATTAACAAAAAGAATTCTGTGTAACTGGTACCTACTTACAACGGGTAGACCATACTCAGCGATATTCAATGACACATAGTTATAGGTATATGAATAACAAAAATACACGATGTTTCTTGAAAGTACTTACAATTTAGAGTTCTTAAAGTTGAGAGTACTTACGTAAATATGTTTTTTTTCATCTTATTTAGGTACTACCTCTCGTAGTTTTTTATTTTTTATTATACTAAGTGTACAGGTCGGTCAGGATGCTCACCTGATGTTAAATGGTAAGTGATACGCCTGACCGTGACAGAGCGGCATTGATGGAAATCAACTGATAGACAGTTATTATTCTCCATCAATGCCGCACTGCGCCCGTTACCCAAGATGATTGATGTTAGGTCTCTCATACCCGGTAATTTTACTAGACAGGTTTTTATTAGTAGGCAAGTTCGACGATGTTTAATACCAGACAAGGTAAATGCATGACCTGGGGGTTAATAACATCTGTTGTCTCGGGTGACGGGCGCAGTGCGGCATTGATGGAGGATAATAACGTCTGTCAGTTGTTGGTCCCCTTTAATGCCGCTCTGTCATGGTCTGGCGTATCACTTACTATCAGGTGAGCGTCCAGACCGTCCTGTACACTTATAAATAAAAAACTTTCATAGTGCCAGCCTTTTATGAAGATAAAAATATTTATGAGCCATTGAGACGACATTTATATGTCTATTTACTTATAAACATTCTAGGACAACCAGCCATTTGGCTCGCTTCTAGCAATTTCAGGCGCCAAAGAGGTTCGAGTAGTAATAAAAAGTTTGTCTATTGGCTAGACAGATTATTCAATGGAAAGAAATCCACCCTGAGATAGCATCATCAGCTCATTATACGTCCCCACCGAGTGTCACGAGCCTACCCGTATGGGATGTATAGGCCTTAGTCCACGCGGGCCCAGTGCTGATTGACCGACTTCACACAGAACCTTTGAATCTCCTCTGATATTCACACAGCACCATCTACGAGTAGCCCTAAGATAAGCCTGAAGCCGATCCTTTAGTGTTGTAGTAGCAGTCATCTCAACCATTACCCCAAATAGGTAGTCAAGATATATGATCCGTATCTAAAGGTAACTGGGTGAATTATACAAGGACATCAAAAAGGATATAGCATTTCCCAGGTAAATATACCTATAGAACGCTAGGAATCCAGACACTAAAAACATCTATCATCGAGGGGTTAAGGACCATAACCTTGCTTGTGCGGTGAAGTTGTTTTGGCCATATGTGGCAAACACCGAAAATTTTATTAAAAAAAAACTATTACCTATTGATACATGCCGGTCGCAAGATCCTCTTTCACTATACAGCAGGATGTATGAAAACACGGTAATATTATTAATAAATGTTACCGTGACCAAAACATGTCATTGACAGAATTCAATCACAAATAGGAAATCTATTATTATCAAATGCCGGCACCCGGCATTTTAACAGACGACATATTATGGTGATATTGGTTTTAGGTCCCATCTAGTGAGCTATGTTCCAAAATTTATTGAGGAGATTAAGTTCCGGAATTCCCTCGTTATGTTTAACATGAGAAGAATCCCACAATGAGTGGCAACGTCACTTTTGGTTAAAACCTAAAACTGGAAAACATGGCGGTCAAATATCTGCCTAAGATCATAAAAACATTTCTAAGAGTACCTAGTCTCTTTATTTGTATACGCTCATACGATAAACCACTAATTTCTCCTACGATTTTCTATAATAAAACTGTAATAGTTGTCTAAGTAAATAAAAAATATTTTATTTTGTTGTGTTGATGCTGCGGATCTCTCCACGGGCGAGTCCGACTCGCACTTGGCCAATTTATGTACCAGAAAAGGCGAGGTGTATTATTATAGTAGGTAGGTTATGCTGTTTATGATATGGCGGTTGCCCCAACTAATATAGAAGGTTGGTAGTGGTACTAAGTAAATCTCTTCAAACACCGGTAGCTACATTTGGGTGGGTCTATGTCAAGGGATCTCTAGGTCATGTTACGAAACAAATGACAATTATTTTTATTTAAAGATCACATTGCCATACCACGAGGATCATGTGCTTATGACGCACCGATCTCCAATTGTCAGTAACCTGTACGAGTGTGACAATTTAAACAAATTTAAACTAAAATAGCTCAATTATAAGAACTAAAAATGCTTGTGATTGCGAGAATTATTATTCAGACTGATGTTATGGGTCATTCTTTAAACCTTGACTTGTGGATGATACTGATTTTGTCGGAGACTGCGTTAAAACGTTACGGCTTTTGACTGGTTCTTAAGAAATTTATTACTGAGGAATCGAGAAGAAAGGTTTGAACTTGCCTGTATTTCTGATGTAAATTTGAGGGTTAATTAGTAGGGTACTCTCCATGAAAAGACACGGTTAAGCAATACGAGTAATGTAGGACAAGCCAATGCCTGAATTACCGCGAAACATGTTTCTAAATAATATAAAAATCAATCAGACAGCCTACCTACTTGGTGGTTGGTTACCCAAATGTCAAGTAAAAAACTGCAAACCGGAAGATAGTAGTTAAGTAGGAAGTTCTTAGAATCCAGAATCAGCAGGAAAGCAAAAACCTTGGTAACGTAAAGCAAGTTGGCCAGACACACATTTTTTCATATTTCTATAAACTGCAGTACGTGCTGTTGTTGTTTGTTGTGTAGCCTATCACCAGTTTTAAGCTCGATTGCCAGTCAATCCCAGGTGGGTCCCTTAGTACACGCACACACATTTATGTGACACCCGTGATATGTAAAGACCCGTAAAATCACTTGCCGTTCGCGAGATTGAGAGACCAGCAAAAGTAGTTTTCCTCAAGCTGGCTGACGTGACAGAATCTTAGATAATCGATCGAGAACGTGTTTGATTGATTACCAAAGATTAAGCAGCGTCACAAATTCTGAAACGGCATTTAGCCGTCAAATATTGACATACATAAATGTAAGCTAATTTGAAGATTAGTCTAGGCAGCCTGATGCATGCCTCCTCAGGCAAGACGACGGTGAAAGTTAAATATTGGTAGGTACGTTATAAACCTACAGGATCATTGTAAATAATGCTAACCCCAATCAAAATATTTTCTCGAGTAGGGATTTATAACTTCCCAGTACCATTAGTAGAAAAAATCAGAAAACCTTTTTATACTTTGGGTCTGCTGGTTCAAAGCTCTTTAACATGTAGTAAGTAGTTTCCGTGCTTCGGAAGATTCTCGTTTAAGCCGTCGTTCCCAGCTAAAATCCTAGGATGGTAGGTAGTCGTTAATACCCATTACACGACGCAGGGTGAAGGAAAACATCGTGAGGAAACCTGCACACGCGGCACGCCTGCGAAGAGATTCAAGTTTGTGCGTGAGTTGACCAATCCGCAATGGGCCTGCGTGGAAGACTAAGGCCTATTCACCCAATACGGGTAGACTCGTCCTCTCGGTGGGGACGTTAAAAGGAGATGATGAATCCGCATTAAGCCCGCGTGGTGGGTTACGTATGGTACAATTTCCCCATAGCTATGCTTGTGCGGGAAGGCCATGCCCTGCAGTGGGCCGTCACAGCCTGATGATAATGATGAAAAGACTGAAAACCGGGGATCATTTTTGAAGTAGGTAGGTAGTATCATATAATACAATACTACATCAAAAAAGGAATATGATAAAAGATAATGCAAAGGGGAAAACCTTGGTTGGGCGAGCTATCGAGGTTAAAGTCTACTCGGTGCGACAGTTGAGATAAATTCCAAACTTCCTAGTACTTATCAATGGAACCATCAATGTATAAGAATTTGTTTCTCTCTCCATGTTATGCTAACATTGTTCTCAAAATAGAGGCAAGGCCAAACTATGTTAGACATTGATTATATAACCTAGGACGTCATTGCGTAGCGTAGTAACGTGACTACGATTTTTTTAGCTGGCTTACAAATCTGTGTAGATAAGAAACAATTCATAAGTTGACTAGATACCTACATACATCTAGCAAAATTGCGGTATAACTTGCTTTTTAGTGACGTAACAGGACAATATCGATAGTTATTGATGTATAGAACATAAAATGGTTTCCTGCCCTAGGGGCTTTGATAAGTATGGATGATCTTTACCGACACAACACTGACTTTACTTACTCACCTACGGATACAAACCAAAAATCCTGGAGTCGCTATCTAATGGTTTTTTTTTAAATATTATGTTCTCACTTGTTTGACGGTTTGTAAAAAAATATAGGTAAAATTAAAAGTTTAAAAATAATATGCTTTTCATGGACTGAAGTTATGAAATAATTACCAAATAAAAAATATTGGTAATAACAATATATAAGGAATACACAAGTTTTGTTATAGAAAAGGAAAACAGCAGAGAATTTTTAACATTATCTATATTAATTTTTTTACTCGTTTAGTGTGAATTTTTCTAAAGAAAAACTCACACCGAGCGAACAATTCATTGAGCTTAGCTCACCCACAATCAACCTACTGATACAATTTTCTAGTTTTTTTTGACTTCACTACACTGTGAACCACTGATTTTGTATGCATGATAAAATAAATTGTTCTATGTCACCGCACTCACTGCATAGCACACAAACTGTTACATAACAACTTCAAAATCACATGATTTTTAAGAAAATTCACAGCATTAAGTGAGTTTTACACAGAAGATTAGTCTATCCATAGTAGGTACAAGGTCTCACTCCCAACAATGTCACATAGGTTATCTATCTATTGCCTACATAGCCTTGGTGTGAAAAAACATTAATTTACTTAAATCCTTCTAAAAAATATAACACTTCATCTTCCTTTGACAGTGTTGAACACTTATTCCTCTAACCTTGGCCTAATATAAAAAAAGGTCATTACATAACTCATGTTGGCCAGTTACATCACTAATGAAAAAAGTAATCTTTTGATTCCAAATACAAATTTAGAAATGAATTTAATGTATGTCTTTGTTAAGGCAATCATTCACACTTAGGCTAGGTGCAGCAATTATGTAACACTAAAAATAATTTAATAAAACAATACATACTGGAATCAATGTATAACATTTATTTAACTAAAAATAAGTTACTAGTTTCGATTTTTTCGCTTCTAATAATACATGATTTCAAGGGAGTGGGTATTGAGGTGATGTGGAATCACAATTGAAATTATGGTAACAATTCTTACATAAAATTTAGAGGAGGTTCTTGATTTCATCATATAGGACGAGCACGAAGGCACCACCTGTGCCTCTGAGGACGTTGGAGAACGCTCCCTTGAAGAAGGCGGATCCACCCTCGGTCTTGGCGATGGTTGCCCAGCAGTGGATGGTGCCCTTGTACAGGATGTCGGCCTTGGCACGGCCAGACTGCATCATCATGCGCCTACGGACCGTGTCGAAGGGATACGAGATGATACCGGCGACTGTGGTGACGGTTTGCGCGATGGCCCAGCTGATGACCAGAGGTGTGTTCTTGGGGTCGGGCAACATGCCGCGCGCTGTGTCGTAGAAACCGAAGTACGCGGCACGGTAGATAATGATACCCTGCACCGACACACCGAAACCTCTGTACAGACCGCCGAGACCGTCAGACTTGAAAATCTTGGAGAGGCAGTTGCCGAGGCCGGAGAATTCACGCTGGCCATCACCCTTGCCCACGTCGGCGGCGAGACGCGTACGGGCAAAGTCCAAGGGGTACACGAAGCAGAGGGAAGTGGCTCCCGCGGCACCGCCGGAGGCGAGGTTACCGGCAAAGTAGCGCCAGAACTGGGTCTTCTTGTCTACGCCACCGAGGAACACCTGCTTGTACTTGTCTTTGAACGCAAAGTTGAGCGCCTGGGTCGGGAAGTACCTGATGACGTTGGCGAGGTTACCACGCCAGAATGAGAGCAGACCCTGCTCTTTGGGAATGCGGACGAAGGCGTCGACGATACCTTTGTAGCGGTCAGCTTCAGCGATTTGCTTGCTCACGTGCTGGACCTGCAGCAGCAGCTTGACGCGCTCGATGGGCGCCACGGCGGTCTTGGACACAGCCGCGGAGACACCGCCGGCGATGAAGTCCTTCGCGAACGCGACCGGATCGGCGAGGTTCGACATTTTGTTTCAATTAGGTGGGCTCTTTACTGGGTAATCGCCTCGCGGCTTGGAATCTACCGGATCACACACGGAATGGATAATCACGAAACACTAACTCCCGATTTTTATATCAGGAGATTTGAGAGTAATTTCGTGATCACGGGAGCACAGGGGTAAGGTGTGTGCCTTTTTTGAAATTCGATCGATCACGTTCTATCGCAGTTCTGCCCGGAGGAGCGGCGCAAAAGAAGGAAGGAAGGGGCAGGTGTTGCCAACATAACGATTTACATACCACGAGGTCAGTGTTCTCATTGAACTGACTACACTTTCCCTACTATAGTGTATTTTCAAAGAAACAAAAAACATAGTTTTTTATGAATTATGTACATGGAAAAATTATAAAAGATTATTAAAAATTGAGGAAATCATTCACCGGCTGCTTGGCGATGAATTATTATTTAAGGAATACTTTACCCGATAATTAAATAAATTTCCTCAAAATATTCTTAATTCATTACAGCCCTATTAATGCCATACGGATTATTTTATGTTTTAAAACAACGAACAAACTTGGGGAACATACATAAATACAATTACTGAAAACTCTCAATTTTCCCATATTTATAGTACTTGTAAAATAATAGCAATACCGTGATGACGTGTTAAGAAACGTCTTGTTTCTTCATCGGATAAGAAATACAATATATAGCGCAACTAAAATTTCATAACATGTATCTTGCCAGATTAAATGAAAATCGTGTCCTAAAATAAGGCATGGTGTTTTTCATAAGAATGCTTAGTCAGGAAAATTAATTGCCAATACTAAAACATTAATTTAATGCTGGTTCAAACATCATGACAAAACTAAACGGTTACAGTTCTACCAACCGTTAGTTTATCACTCAAACGTCAATCAAAAACTTTAGACTTAAATCAACAAAAAATAATTTCAGATACAAGAATAAACTATAATTAAATTTTTATCAGTGTATTAAGTGAGCAAGAGTTTATTATTTGTTAATTTATGTTTGTATGTGTTTTTTTAAGAAAATATTTATTGCAGAGGCATGCAGATGAGCCGAATCGGATCGCCAGCGGTCGCAATGGATGAGGACATCGGCGTAGGGCATGTCCTGAGTGACTTTCTGATGCAACTCGAGAACTACAACCCTTCGATACCCGACTCCGTGGTGGCGCACTACCTAAACATGTCTGGCTTCGAGTCGCAGGATCCTAGGTAAGTGTCTGCATCTCCTTGAGTAGTTTGCATCTTTGTAACAAATTTCACAATATGAATTTCTATGAATTAACAAAACTTGGATTTCTATGAATATGCTTATCAGATTCACAGCCATGAAATATCTATTGGTAACTTTGGTAACAATATATCATTTGACTTTAGATATATTTTAACTATAGTCTGTTTTTTATTCCCGTGGAGTAACTGGACAATCCCTAATGTCAAACTCTAAATTAATGACACCAGCTTAAATTGAATAGTGCTTTACGGACATAAAAATAAATGGATGGAGATAAATTCGAAACTAAGTCAAATAGTAACAAATCGAATTAAGTAATTTTAATGTTTAATTTTATACCGTACGTTTAACAATTATTAGACTTTTCCAGGTGAAATCATGCTTAGAAAATGCCTGACATTTCTTTTATTAGCGCACGAAATTTTTAATCAGTTAAAACTGTAGGTTTTATTTTAATATACTTACGTAGTAATCCCTTCTTCTTAATATTATAAAGGCGATTATTTTACGCAAACTCCTGAACCAATTTTGATCAAATTTAGTACAGAGATAGCCTAGAGCCTGAGACCTCACATAGGCTTCTTTCTATTCCGATGTTATGATGATGATAATATTAGTATGTATATCCATTTTTTGTCGAAGGGAAAAAGTCGGCATGCCAATTTTTAGCTTTCTACCTAGAATACTACGAAAAGTCCCCAATAGTAAGGACACTCCAAAAGTCCGCCAACACGCTAGGTGATTGGTTTAGGAAATGGAGGGTCGAGGTCAATCCGGACAAGAGCGCGGCGGTTCTCTTTCAGAAGAAAGGCGCGCCGTCCGGTCGATCCCTCCCACGCTATTCGGGCGTTCTATTCCGTGGGAAAAGAACACCCGATACCTAGGCGTCACTCTCGATAGTGGTCTAACCTTTGGGCGCACATCAGAACAGTGCGCAACCGGGCTGCATTCGCACTCGGGCGCCTCAATTGCGTACTAAACACGCGTAGTAAATTATCCCTTAGTAATAAGGTGAGAATCTACACTGCGTGCATCAGGCCCATAATGACGTATGCCGGTGTGGTTTTCGCACACGCTGCGTCCAAACACGTCCATAGGCTACAAGTCATTCAGAACAAGTTCATGCGTAGGGCCACGGGAGCGCCGTGGTTCATACGCATCTTGAACCTTCATTTAGACTTAGGGCTGCCTACTATTTCGCAGTAAAAAAAAAACGAAAAGTACTATTTAAAATTGTAACCCCACTTTTAAGGCTTTAGGGGTAATCTTGTGAAAATGCAAATGATGCCGCATATTTTTGTTGATGAAAAGTGGTCCGTATACCAATTTTTAGCTTCCTACATTAAAAACTGAGAAAATTCGTTTGTCAAGTTTCCTCATACTTTTAAGACTTTGGGGGTGGCTTTGTAAAAAAACGGATTCTGTATTATTTTCTTATTTTCATGAGATTTATACTGCATATGAATCTTTAACCTACCTTTGAAAACTGAGAAATTTTCGGTATAATATCCCCCCGTCCCCACTTTTAAAAGTTTGGGGTAAATTAAAAAAAATCTGCAAGTCTGATTAGTACACGAAATCATACATCTTTCGGTTGAGCACCTAAATTTGAAAATTTCGAAAAGTTGTATAAATCTCCCCCCACTTTTAAGGCTTTTGGGAACAACGCAATATGCGAGATTTATCGTTTGTGACAAATAGTGCGCATACCATTATTTAGCTTCCTACCTTTAAAGCTCCAAAAAGTCGCATATACTATTTCCACCCCTTTTTGAAAAATACTCCCCGTATTTTGAAAAAAAAAATGTTGTATTTTTCATTTATGACATGACAAATAATCCGCATACAAAATTTTAGCGTTCTACTTCAAAAATCCATCCCAAATTTCATTGAAACCGGTTCAGTCGTTTTTGGGGCACTAGTAAATGAAGAAATAAACATCTACCTTTTTGTAACGATAAATATGAATACAAAAGGTTACTTAAATTACACCTTTGTTCATCACAAGATTTGCAACGTGACTTGTCAATACTGGTCACAATTTTTTGTCACATATTGACCTAAATTTTCATAAGAAATATGTGGAAATCATTTATAAATCAGGAATTTATATCACCTCATAAAATAATCTCTAATTTACCAATTGAAGTACATCACTATTAAAAAACAGTCAGAACTGTGCAACACGGGAAATGTCAAATTACTCCACGGGTAAAAAAACACACTATAATATAAAACTCACATACCTTTTTAAGTATTTACATTTATCATAATTCTTTATCTTCACGATTGTCTCTACACTTGATTGTTGTCCATTCCCTCCAAGCGAGGCTATGCATGGCCTGAACCCTGCACTGAAATGCTAAAGACGGTTTGATTGATAAAACTAATCTTATTTTCCAGATTGGTCCGCTTGATTGCCATTGCATCTCAGAAGTTTCTTTCCGACGTTGCTAACGATGCCCTCCAGCACTGCAAAATGAGGACGTCCAGTCAAATAACGCAAAGCTCAAAGAACCAGAAAGGGCCCAAGGAGAAGAAGTATGTTATGACAATGGAAGATCTTGTGCCAGCGTTACAGGAATATGGTATAACAGCAAGGAAGCCACACTATTTTGTTTAGATTTAACGAGTAAACATTTCTGTTGAAGCAATAATGTATGGTTTGTTGGAATATTTTTACACCAAATGGATATGATAGGATAAGAAAATTGAATGGATGAGTGGTAATTCTGTATTGATTAGGTTCTGAGTGAACAAGAATTCTCAGACTAATAATAAAATAAACAAAAGGCATATAATAATGTTTGATAAGGATGAATCTGGCAGAAAATTTCTAACAGAAAAAATGTGATGGCCACAGACATATAAAAACTTGGTCTCAAAATTGTTCACACATAGCAGTTAATGTTATAAATGAAAACAGCCTATTTTCATCCTCATAGATATTTGTTCTCATGAAATATATAACATATTTTGTGGTAAGTTGAAATTTCTGACTACAATATTCAAGCCTCTGCTTATAAACAGTAAAAAGATAAGAGTAGTTTATCTATTACGAGATGGTTGGATTGGACAAAGAAAGAACAATAGTCTCTCTCATAATGAGGAATAGAATAATAAATTATTTAATGAGAATACCATTCAAAATACAGAAAAGCAGACTAAATCTGTTGATAGTATCCAGTATTTTCACTATTTGACCCATCTATATTACACATCTTTATTAGTATAACTAAAATTTAGCAGATACCTTCTAAAGTCTATCAGATAGCCAGAATTTTAAAATGATAATCTTAAAATGTTTAATCTGTTAGCAGTTGTCTGTAGCATGGGTGTAAACTCGCAATACATGAATCAATTGTCTATGTGTGTGCTATGTTCGACCAAAAAAAAGGAAATTCAGATTTGTTTAGTGACTTTTACAAACTGTATATTTTAAGAAGGATGTGAAGGTATTTAAAGAATTGATGTAATTTAATTGGCAAAATATGTTATACCAGTCTTTGTGACCAATCAATCAAATGCAAAAAAACTACAAAAATCATGGAATTTATATGATGCAATATAATTTTTTACTCTGAAAATGTTAAGCACTCTCTTGAATATTGTTTGCAATCACAGACATCAGAATATACATTAGACTGGACAAGCCGCCAAGTTTATAGGCAGTCCCAGTGTCGCAATTTCTTTTCGGTTCTTACCTGTGAAAAGTTATTATATTTCTTGGTAAATTTACTGATTCATTGCGATGATGGCATGTTACAATTGCACAGGATGGCATTTTGGAAAAAAACGGTAATTTCTTCTAATATTTGTGCGTCTTGACTCGTCTCACAGAGCGTAAACTGGTAGCCAGTGTATGCTCGTTGAGCTTACAGTTGTCGCACTTTAAACGCGGCTTGCCCCATCTCCTGTATTGGGAAATCTGTGTTTGCAATAGAGTCAAACATATTTTGAATAGTGATTTTTTGCTCTTTTGTTGTAATAGAGATAGACACTGCAAGAAGATAGCAAGTAGGGTATTGCTTAGCAGTGGTACTTGTTGCATTTCATAGTAAAATTTATAACAAAAATAATATCAATTGTAGTTATTTACTTCATCTGTTCTTTGCTTTCCGATGTATGGAAGTGGCCAATTTATAGTTTCCATGATCACATAAAAGTAATTTAAAAGTATGGCACTTTGGAAGTGGACTTATATTAGTTATAATACATAACAGGTTGTTGTTTATTTTTATAAATAAATAATTACCAATACTTTTACTCCACCCTTTTTATATTTCTTTTGTTTTTGATATTAGCAACTTAATCCTTAAATAGACTGTCAACATGCTACATTTTAATCTGTAATGTTCAAAAGATTTTTTAAATTGAGTTAATTCATTTTATCAGAAATGCACATGAAATATGTACTGAAGTCTAATATATATTTTTGTGAGATAGTTTGTGAATTCAATATCTTCTGCCAGTAACCTGTTCTAAATTTGTGGTTCTTATAAGTCTCTTTACATATTTTGGTCATCAATCAAAATATGCCTTTCCCTATGATTAAAAGAGACACTTCGAATCCGATTTTCCTATTGTTCAATGCATGAATGTCAAATAAATGTTTGCCTTTCCATAAAATAGTAAAAAATGCGTTTCTAGTTTTTTATCACTCTCATTTTACATATTAATCATAATCGAGTTGCCTTGTTGTAATAATAAAAATGTTATCATCGTATTTGTCACACCATACTAATGGAAATCCAGAAAAACTCCGATTTATAACTGAAAGGAAGTTATAAAATTGTTAAAAGTTAATTATGCTAACTAGGAACTGAAAAAAGTAACTTTTACTTACTAATAATTTTATACTACTTTTCAAAGCTTAATTATTATAAACATAAAGAATAAATAACCACAAATGTTGTGTCACCTATACTGTTAAAAAGTTTGTCAAATAATTAAATTAAAGTAATTGTTTAGATTTTAAAAACATATTTGTTTCTTGAATTAATAATCAGGTGTTTTCTGTTTAATACTTTTTTAACCCTTTATCAATTTTTTTCTTTATCAATTAGTTTCTGGGGTGTTACCGCCGTTTCTTAAAACAGTATTACTTTTTAATAATACGTCAGGATTTTTGTACCAGAAAAGGCAAAGTAAAATTATAGTAATTCTGTTTTAAGAGATGGCGGTAACCACCCTGGAGTTCTGACAGTAATAGGTATATTGTATTTGTTACACTTTTTGCATGGACATAGAAAAATATGGACAGATTGTCAATATTAGGAAAATATGTGTCCCCGAAATATCATCTGGTCTATGTCGTTTTGATAAATAATTTTCTTTATGATATTTTTGATATATTAATTTAATGTTTGAAACTGGTAGTATGTAATAGAATTGTTCATTTACCTATGAAAATAATTCCTATTTTATTTTTTACTTTTCATTACTTTGGATTTTACTTTTTTCAGTAATTTTTTCTCGACTTTGTTGACAGTTGCGAGCCACATGTTTCAATATTAGTTGCGGTCCATACAAAAGCTGGCTGAATTTTGACACACTTTTGTTGTCAGCGAGACTCCCTCCATATTTTTTTATGCGTCCATGACTAGTGTTTACATCCACTAACAGCTATCTCCAGTATCTAGTATACCATAATTGAAGATACTTGGAATATAATGAGTGGGACGAAGTTTCTACTCTTTTAGTTTGCTCTCCATTACCCAATGTTTAATTTTAAAACTTTATAAAAAAAGATTAAAATGCTTTGGCTTCATGTTACTATTGTAGAAGTTCATGAAGATTTGTCTGAATTAGTTGTATAAGTGAATGTTAAATTGAGACTTGGTTTAGAATAATTATGCGTCGAATCAGGATTTATTGTTAATAAGAATAATGGTAATAATAGTCACATTACGTGTTATATTCGTTAATAATAATATTCTATTGTTAAGTATTAATATAAGGTAATTCATTAAAGTTCACATACAAAACGGTAATTTGTTTTACTCGCTAACAGCGATTCATACTCAATTTTGGAGACATGTTAATAATAATAATTTATTCATAACCCAGGTGTTAAACATAGTAAGTCATTATTACATGTATAGTTTAGGTTAGGGGCTTTCAATGTATGATTGCAGCAAATGAACAAGTTGAACCCTGACATCGAAACTAGTAAAAATACTGTATTTTCAGTGTCAGTAATTCCTCAACACTGTTAAACAAAAGTAAAAAGTGTCACAGTTTTACAGTTTATAAGTGCATAATTGGGTTCATGAATATAATTTACTTGAAACATCAATAAGGAAAAAATACAAAAATATGCTTTATTCTTGGATGAGTGTAAGCTCACGTGTGTGTGTTTTGGTGTGAATGTTTGTGTGAGTGGGGGTGTGTTTAAATTATTTTACAGATTCTCTGTATCGAGATGCGACATTTTCAGTAAGCAAGCAGCGGAGGACCGGGATATCTGGCGCAAAATGGGGGAGACCTTTGTCCATCAGTGGACTGCCATAGGTTGAATAGAACAAGCAGGGGTTTTCTTTTCAACCTCAAATGTATATAGTTAATAATGTGAATGTTTTACATATACTATCCTCTTGTCTGTAACGACACCCAAAAATGGTGTCTAACATTTCTGACAAGTTTTTTATTGTACTTAACAACGGATAAACATACTTATATACTTTTTTTTTTGTAAATACAACATATTATAAAACCAAAACACCCAGACCAATACAAACAGATATGTTCATGCACACAAATGTTTGTACTTCCCGGAGATCGAACCAGGAACCCTTGGTGTTGCAGGCAACGTCTTAACCGCAACACCTAATGGGTCGTCAATGTTTTAATAATGTGAATCTTTTACATTTCCTATCCTCTTGTCTTTAACGACGCTCAAAAAAGGTGTCTGATATTTCTGTCAAGTTTTTTATTGTACTAAACAACGGATAAACATACATTAATATATATTTTTTGTATATACATACATACATGTTAAATATAGAAAACACCCAGACATCGACAGACCAATACAAAGAAATATGTTCATGCACGCAAATGTTTGTACTGCCCGGAGATCGAACTTAGAACCCTTGGTGTAGGAGCCGACCTCTCAACCATTACACCAAGGTCGTCAATTGGTACCTATATTTAGGTAGTTACCTAAAATAATAAAAATAGAACGTCCTTAGTTTTTTATGCTTTCCAAGGCGTAATTAACACTACACAAGCTGTGAGATATTAATAGTTGAGTCAAAATAGATTCAGTTCAAAAGGGAACCGATAACTTTGTCGTTTCATAATGGATCATATCTATCCACGCTAAAGCCAAGTTCAAGTAATTCGTTTCATCATCGTCGGGGCCAGCAAATAATATATTAATAGAGCAGGTGCGGCGTGTGAAGCGGCTAAAAAGAGCTAAAGCATGCAAAATATAGGGGTCTGGGCTCTGAATATGATTTTGTCCCATTCGGTGTCGAAACCCTTGGTCCGTGGGGCCCTAGCGCGATAAGGCTTTTTAAAGAAATTTCTAAACGATTAGTCGGCATCACTGGAGACCGGAGATCTGGCCGTTACCTCGGTCAAAGAATTAGTTTAGCGATTATTATATTATTTTATTTTGAAGGTTTTTAGAGCGTCGGTGGCTCAATGGTGTGGACTGTCGCCTTCCTACCGGGAGGGCTGAGGTTCAAATCCCGACATGTACCAATGTGTTTTCGAAAATATATGTACGTTATCCGACGCTCTTACGGTGAAGGAAAACATCGTGAGGAAACCTTCATGCACGCCTGTGAAGAGATTTGAAGGTTGTGTGTGAAGTCGTCCAATCCGCACTTGGCCCGCGTGGACGACTAAGGCCTAATTACCCTATACAGGTAGGCTCGTGCCCCCTCGGTGGGGACGTTTAATGAGCTGATGATGAAGGTTTTTAGTTTGATGTTAGTGTTATAGTTTTTATATTGTAAGTTTATAACAATTATATTATTAACTTATATATCATTTAATTAGGACTCTTCTAAGTAGATAGTAGGACTGATATGGTGTAGATGGTTGAGATATCTGCTCTTACACCAAGGGTTCCGGGTTAGATTCCTGGGCATTATATAAATTTGTGTGCATGAATATGTCTGTTTGTTTCTATGTTTCTATCTCAGTATGTTCATCCGTTGTTTAGTACCCACATTACAGGCTAAATACTTACTAGGACTAGATGGCACTGTGTGAATGTTCTCTCTTCAACCTATCGCAGTCAACTCCTGAAACTCCGCTTTTCTCATTCAGCTTCCACCAGCGACCTTTCGTAAGTCATCGGGCCGGAGGGCGTCCTACGCTACGCTTGCCAAGACGCGGTCTCTACTCCAGAATTTGTCTGCCCCAACGGTCATCGGTTCTGCGATATACGTGACCAGCCCACTGCCACTTCCTGATCCGGCGGGCTATGTCGGATGGGAGCCGACATAGCCCGATGGTCGAATATTAGTGGGTATTTATTATTTTAGTTATAGGTGAGTACCTACAGTTCAGGGGTTGGAAAAGGTCAAGAAATAAAAATGTGTTAAACAGTAAATGATTTATTTATGTGAACAGTAAAAACCAAATATAAAATTAAAAACCTTTTAAGCTTACAGCTAACATACTTTTTCAATAAAAACATTATAATCAACTAAAAAATAAACATTGTGTTAATTTGAACTGGGTAGGGCAGGCAGAAAAGTACCCAATAATAAGAAGTACCTAATCAAAAGCCTAGTAGAGACGCAATGTTCGCAGACGCCTCGAAGGATTACTCCTCAATGGTGCGGGTAGGATCACGTTGGTCTTATCATGATCTGATAACAGGCAGACTATGCGGAGAGTGAAGTAAAGATGGCAAAGGAAATATAAAGGGACTAAAAATGTTCCCTGTATTACAAATAATGACAATTTTATAAATAATTTTAATCACAGGCTCCCCAATATATTTTATTTGTAAACTTTTTTCATGTTCGCGTTCTACAAAGAAGAAAACAGAAGAAACTTTGCCGACTCTTACCATCTGAGATGACAATAGTTAGTCCAGGCGGTTAGAAGTAGAGTGTAGGTTATTTTATCCCAGCTGTATCTTAAGCTTTTCAATTTATGCCATGGTTTTGGAAAATGTCTTGCATGATCGCGTTCCGCAAAGAAGAAAATACAAGAAACTTTTGCGGACTCTAACTATATGAAATGACAATAGTTTGTCAAGGCGGTTAGACTCTATCCATCTGAGATGAAAATCGTCAGTCCAGGCGGTTAGAGCCAGAGTGAAGGTTATTTTATCCCCAGCGGGACCTCAAGCTTTTCAATTCATGGTTCCATGGTTTTGGAAAATGTTTTGCATATTCGCGTTTCGCAAAGAAGAAAATATAAGAAACTTTTGCGGACTCAAACCATCCGAGATAATATAATAGTATGTTCAAACGGTAGAGTGTACGTCATTTGTGATGATATAATAGTTAGTCCAAGCGTTCGAGCGTAGGTCATTTTATCCCCAGCTGGACCTTAAGCTTTTCAATTAATGGTTCCATGGTTTTGTAAAATGTCTTGCATGTTCGCGTTCCACAAAGAAGAAAATAGAGGACACTGCGGACTGTAACCTAAATATAGTTGCTAACTAAAAAGCGGTTAGAGATAAAGTGTAGGTCATTTTATCCCCAGCGTGATCTTAAGCTTTTCAATTTATGGTTCCACATGGTCTTGGAAACTGTTTGGCATGATCGCGTTCCGCAAAGAAGAAAATACAAGAAACTTTGCGAACTCTAACCATCTGTGATGATATGAAAGTGAGTCCAGGCAGTTGGAGATAAAGTCATTTTATTCCAGCGGGAACTTAAGCTTCAGCTTTTCGATTCATCGTTCCATGGATTTGGAATATATTTTACATGTTCGCGTTCCGCAAAGAAGAAAATTCAAGACACTTTGCGGACTCTATCCATCGGAGAAGTTAGTCCAAGCGGTTGAGTGTAGGTCATTTTATCCCCGCAATGATCTTAAGCTTTTTAATACATAGTTCCATGTTTTTGGAAAATGTTTTGCATATTCGCGTTCCGCAAAGAAGAAAATACAAGAAAGTTTGCAGAACCCTAATCATTTGTGATAAGAGTGGGTCTCTTGTCTCATCATAGGCTATTAGTGATATACTTTAGGTAATTTTATTCCCAGCAGAAATAAGCTTTTCGACGTTAAGCTTTCTGATTCAAACATTCTTGAGTACCAGTTCTTTAAAGACACCACAATACACTTATTATAAGAAGATTAAAATAGAATATCAAAAAAATTATAACTAAATTATATAACAAACATAAAATTCTTTTACAATAAGCGTTTCTCAATACAAAAAAACATAACCTTTCTTGTATTTGAAAATATATACTAAAAAAAGAAACAGTCAAATGAATCTATTCTAAAAGAAATATTAAAAAGACGAAACAAATAAGAACTACTAGTAAGGCATTTAAAAATTTTCTGAACTAAAAAATGATTAATCTTACAAATTACCTAGGTTTAAAACTCCTCGAAACTCTTATTAAAAAGATAAAATTAATTCATAGTCGCGTTCCACACAGAAGAAACCACAAGAAACTACGCGGAGGTGGCGTCATTTTTAACAAATTAATACATAGTCGCGTTCCGCATAGAAGAAACTACAAGAAACAATATGAAGACGGTGCCAACTATAAGGTGAATTCCCTACCTAGTTTATATTTGTAGGTGAAAGAGCAAGACCCAAAAACCTATTTCGCCGCTTAAACCAATGAAATCAACACTTGATTTAAAGTTTTTCGGAGCGTTATTCGAAGAACTGAGATATGAGAACAGTCTAAGTGTTTCAGTAACATTTGTAAACAACGTGAAAGCCGATTTCCTGGTACACAGGTCGGCGATCAAACTTCCCCCAACCTCAAACCTCCAATTGACCGAACCGAACAATTCCATATGTTCGCGTTCAGCAAAGAAGAAATCACAAGAAACTGTACGGCATTTGCGTTGAACGAGACCTAATCACCCTTTACGGGTAGGCTCGTACCCACCGGTGGGAACGATTAATGAGCTGAGGATGGACAGTCTTTGATAAATAATCGTGTAGATCTCTATCCGATTTCGTGTCTAGGTTTCAGGCCATAGCAATAGCTCGTTATCTCGTGGGGAACTCTGCAACTATATTGGATAATATATATAACAATATACACCTGCCAATTATTTGTACAAGGTCTAGCTGCCCAACGATCAAGCGAGTACTTCGTGATCTGGTACGGGGCTCACGTTAATTAGTAACCGAAATGAGTAGATCATTTTACCCTACCTACCTAGAAGGGGGTGATAGTTTTTGCCTTAGTTTGCTCAAACTTTCTTATTGTGCACAACTTACAATGAAAAACTAACTAATCATAACATTACAAACATAATAATTGAACTTACACAAAAGATGTAATAACATATTAATAAACATAAAAAATTTACAATAATCAAATACTTAAGGATATAAATAAATTAAGGATTATAAGTAAATTGCTCGCAACATACCCAGTCTTTAGAGTCGGTATACATGTGGAAACCCATTTGCTTACTTTGAGAAAGATTCACTTTTTGATTTCTGGAAACTGTGGTGTCTGTAGTAGTGAAAACCCGGCATGAAACACCAGTGTAAGAACGCTGAGCGATAGTGTCCTTAAATACAATTCGTATACTATTTCTTTACCCAGCACACTTCCTTAGACGTTAAAATTTAATTTAACACCTAGCTTACATAGTTCCCAAGAATGAATTGTGCAGCATAGCATATTACATTTTAAAGCATCAGTTAGTGTACTAAAGTTCTTCAACCTTCTTGTACACAGCTTTCAAGTGTTCAGTGAGCGGTGTTTTCTCCGTCTCCATGTACAACGTTGCCTCCATAGTATCATCATCCAACATTTTGTAAATCCTCTTGAATTTCCTCACATGGGGTGGTTTGGCAAACGACACACGAGTCACGTTCACCGTCTCCAATACCACCTGTCTCGCTTCTGGATCGCAGGTGCCTTCCTCAAGAGACGTCAGGCCGAAGTTGTGGCTCACTACAAATGCCAGCTCGTTGGTGCCTGGAGTGTAAAATGTATTATTTTTACCATAAAATCATGTATTTAATGTAATATATCGCACCTTTCATATTATAGGGGCACAATTCGAAAAACATGATTGTTGGGAAAACGCGTTTGAAGATTCTTGAGCGTTTCTGTTCTCACAAAATCAGTCATAAATAAATTAAAACATTTATTGCCAAATATTAGAATATTATAAGAGTATGTCTGTTAGTTATGATGAATTACTTATCGCATATTTAATTTATCCCAGCATTATTAAAATGACATAAAGTGTGTCACTCGGAAATATGAAAAGGCATAAAGAAAGTTTTCGCTGCTTTATTGCATGTTTTGACTCTTTCTATCAAGAGTGTCATGTAGATGTGTTTATTTTGGGTCCGTTTATAAGTAAAACTAAAAAACACAATTTTTGAGATGCGCCCCTATGAGTATGAAAGGTGCAATATGTATATTACAACTTAAATGATGATATCAAAATGGATCTTCCCAAGAATTTTAATGGCCAATTCCATTTTTTCTATATGTCATTTATCATCACAATTGTTAAATCACAAATAAATAATAATAAAATCCTCTGAGATAGATACAACTTCAATCACCTCAAACCTAAACTTCAAGGAATTATTAGAAATATTCACTTTGTTATTTTGCAGTATGAAATCAGTGGAAAATTAGGTACATTTATGTGATTAACTTAAGTATCTGTACCTAATATGGAGAAATGATGATGATGGATGATGAGCATCACTGGCTCATTGGTGTGGGTTGTTGCCTTCTAATCTGGAGGGTGCAGGTTCAATCCGGCCACATACCAATGAATTATATGTATGTCCATCTGATGCTCTTATGGTGAAGGTAAACATCATGAGGAAACCTGTGACCGCCTGCAAAGACATTCAAAGGTTGTGCTTGAAGTCAGCCATGTATGAAGCAGCTATGTATATGGAACACTACATTAATAATACCACAATTATTCTCAAGAGCTACTCACCAGGTTTGATGCGCAGGAAGCCACGCTCCTGGTGCATAGGAGTCTTTGTTTCCGGGTTAGTAGACTTGGACATAAAGTTGAACATCGGCTGGCCTGGTCACAAAAAAATTTACTTGTTTATTGAACCTTATGAAATATAGCTTTCTTCATATGTATACAACTACTTTTCCAGGATTCAAATGTCCTATATCTAAAGATGACAACCCTGTAATGGTGGTGAAGTGGGCTATTTGACTTCTCACTTGTTTTTGGTGATAATTATATAGTACAGAGTAATTCATTTATCATCCCGTAAAATAAAATCCCATACCATGTGATAGTAAAATCATGTGACGTTGGTGGAATCATCGAAAACACGCATGTGCCAAAAATAAAAGAAGAAAATTTCGGCTCTAACATCAAGGGTTCGGAGTTCGATCCCCAGGCACTACAAACATTTGGGTTTAGTCCCCATAGTAAAAGCAAGTTCCTTGTTTAAATTGTGGCTGCCCGACATCACATGGGTAATGGGACTTGTAACACAAAATGGGTCGAATTTGTCTTCAAAATAATATGCAAAAGGCGTTACAAATAACAATTATATATAAAAATAGTACGTTTCAAGGTAAATAAATAAATCCTAAAAATATTTTCAAGTCTAGTATACCTAAAGATCCAAACCAAAATGGTTCCTCATAAAAACTGAAATATGCTTACCAATGCATGAAAATTCCAGCTCATCGTGATATTGAAAGTCGCTGATATTTGGATAGTATCCACGACCGTCATTCGTTGTCCAGCGGCCAGATAGCCAAGACACTGGTTTCAAGGCTTCATGGACGTTAGATGGCATATTTAATTATTTATCAAAGATATTGCAGATTGCAAGATTAGAAATTGCAAATTTTGTTTTTTAAAAATGCCGGTTTTGATTTTTTTTTACGAATGGAAATGTCAAATGACTCTTAGAGTCCGTTCACAGTTATTTTACCTCTGACAGATGTCAGCGTACATTTTGTATTGGTTGGTATTTTGTGTTCCGGTTGCCTTGTCAGATTTATCAATTTCTATAATGTTTTAGTATTAGTTAAGATCTAAAACCTGCCTAAAGGGATTTCGAGGCATGCTAGATTAATTGTGTTTGTCGTGCAGAGACTTTGTTTAAAGGAAAAAGCGAGTAAAGCTTCTTAAACCCTTTTTAAAATGTATCGTGTACGGTTTGCCGCCACGACTGACGTGTAAAATAGTGTTGCCAACAATAAGTTTTTTGCCGTTTTCCATGGTGCAGTCTGTCATATTGTGAAAAAATATTGCTTGAAAATCTATATGCAAAATCAATGTTTCCATTTTATTTTGTAATGTGTGTTTTTAGTATATCAAAATAAAATGGATATAAAATGGGATATATTGCTCCGTTAAATTTAAAAATTGACTGACTGCAATAAGTAATTAATATTAGGTATGTTATATGTTAAAGAGCGTCGGTGGCTCAATGGTGAATTAGGACTATCGCCTTCCTAATTCACCATTGAGCCACCGACGTTGCTGATGATGATGTTATGACGAAATATGAAATGATCGAGTTCATAAATTTTTTATATTTCAATATTATCTGAAAATATTGTTAATAGGTAGGTACCATTACGAAGTAAGGTTGCAGCTTTTCTTTAAACCATAGTAAAAGTAGAAATACTTATACAATAAACGATATTTATTATTATTATTTATTATAATTAATAATAATTGCTTCTTTGCTTTCTTTTCGACCTAAATAGTAAATGTTTTTCCATTGTTTTATGAATACTCGTATATTATGTACATATAATATACTATGAAAAGATTAAATATTACTAATCCCGTGTTCCATGATTATGTCTACACAAATTATTAATTATATTTAGTATAAACAGTTCCCTCTTTATAAATAAGTATTTATTTCAATTAAAACGTGTAATTCACAATAGTGGAAATAACAAATAATAAATCTAAGGGAAATAGTAATGACCAAATATGGCATCCCAAACAGCAATGTAGTCAACTTTACGGCTGGAGGTAAAATAACTGTAAACGGACTATAGTTTTATCATTCCATTTAGAATAGGCTAACATTACACTATACTGCCTGGTCACTTGTAAATATATATATTTTTAATTGATGAACATGATAATCATGCATGATAGATGAATTCCTTCCCTTCCCCATGAGTTTCAGTAAAGCTGTAGGGATTTATTGAAACCTTACGCGGACTTCATAAGAGAACTCAAAGTGACCGTTGTACTACTTTGTTTCTTTTGGCAACACATGCACTTGTTCACGAACATTTAAATAAACAATCCACCATTAGTAAACATTAGTTTCGACATTAAAATTCGATTAGCATATTTTTTTAAGAACTGATGAATTTTCCCGCCAAGAAGCCCCCGTCAAAGAGTATATAAGATAGAAAGAAAGAAAACACATTTATTTGGAACACAAATCTAAAACATAATACAAACTTGTACAAAAAGTGCACAAGGAAAACACTTACATAATAATCTTATTTTATGTAATGGCATCAATGGTATGTTAAACCAAAATGGTTACCTCTCAGCTTTATTGTCACAGCTTAGGTTAGTTATGACGCTGGCGGCTGGTCATCTGCGGGAACCATAATGTGAGAAAAGGACACATGCATTTACAATTTCGTCTAGGTAGAGAACGGGTCAGACGTCCCAGCAATATATACGTATTAAAGTACTCTTTCCGTCCCACTATGTCTAAACATGCTGAAGGTCTGTGCTCTGTAGTGGGACATGATATAGATTAGAGATTGTAGAGAAGCTAATCGATTGAATCGATGTTCTACTAAGTTTTCTCTAACAAGGTGTTCCTACTTTTTTGGTTCATAACTATGTTTTATTTACTAATCGTATAACTATCATGTCATGGAATATAATCATTTTAATTTTAAGATCTAAAGGTACATTCGACCTTTTTAACTAGCCAACTCAGAGGTGTAGCTACAGAATAGTTAAAAATGTACGTATATGTCAACGTGGTATGAGCGCAGATCGCTAAGTAGGTTTGAATTCATTTCGGATCCCACGGTGATATCGCATAATGTCACTTTGTGCTATTGTTCCTACTTTGGATAAGTACATTGCAGGCTGTATTTTCTGATTATCTGCAGAGAAAGAGCACTCCGTGCTCAGGAAGGTTCGTTAAGCTGACGGTCCTGGCTCCATTCTTAGGATGGTAGCCGTTTACCCCAATGCATATTGAGCCACATGGTGGATTACAGCCCAATACCTATACTGCCCCATACCTATACTGTGCACGAAGGGGCAGTGGAACGTTATAAGCTGAAATTAGTTATGAACTAAACCTTTTCTTAGGTTTAAGGGCTGAAATGAAAATGGGACGTAAGCGTGTACCCATAAAAAGGTACTCTGTGCGTGTACCTAACATAGGTACCTAAAGTACGAACATTAATACACCTTTTCAATTTTCTCGGTTTTATTCTCAAAAGATTACTCGTAACTTGTCAGAGACAATTTCAATTTTTTAATAGGGCTCATGCAGTTTAATGACATAAATCCATAAATCAAAACCTAAAAATAATTCTTTTATCGAAATGCAAAAATACCTAATTACATTGAATAATGAACTGGAATAACCTTAATATATTCTAATCTAATACACAAAAGACAAAATATTATCTTAAATGGTTACAATAAATAATAATACATACAAAAACAGTTTAANATTATGCAGTATGAAATCAGTGGAAAATTAGGTACATTTATGTGATTAACTTAAGTATCTGTACCTAATATGGAGAAATGATGATGATGGATGATGAGCATCACTGGCTCATTGGTGTGGGTTGTTGCCTTCTAATCTGGAGGGTGCAGGTTCAAATCCGGCCACATACCAATGAATTATATGTATGTCCATCTGATGCTCTTATGGTGAAGGTAAACATCATGAGGAAACCTGTGACCGCCTGCAAAGACATTCAAAGGTTGTGCTTGAAGTCAGCCATGTATGAAGCAGCTATGTATATGGAACACTACATTAATAATACCACAATTATTCTCAAGAGCTACTCACCAGGTTTGATGCGCAGGAAGCCACGCTCCTGGTGCATAGGAGTCTTTGTTTCCGGGTTAGTAGACTTGGACATAAAGTTGAACATCGGCTGGCCTGGTCACAAAAAAATTTACTTGTTTATTGAACCTTATGAAATATAGGTTTCTTATATGTATACAACTACTTTTCCAGGATTCAAATGTCCTATATCTAAAGATGACAACCCTGTAATGGTGGTGAAGTGGGCTATTTGACTTCTCACTTGTTTTTGGTGATAATTATAGTACCAGAGTATTGTCATTTATCATCCCGTAAAATAAAATCCCATACCATGTGATAGTAAAATCATGTGACGTTGGTGGAATCATCGAAAACACGCATGTGGCCAAAAATAAAAGAAGAAAATTTCGGCTCTAACATCAAGGGTTCGGAGTTCGATCCCCAGGCACTACAAACATTTGGGTTTAGTCCCCATAGTAAAAGCAAGTTCCTTGTTTAAATTGTGGCTGCCCGACATCATATGGGTAAATGGGACTTGTAACACAAAATGGGTCGAATTTGTCTTCAAAATTAATATGCAAAAGGCGTTACAAATAACAATTATATATAAAAATAGTACGTTTCAAGGTAAATAAATAAATCCTAAAAATATTTTCAAGTCTAGTATACCTAAAGATCCAAACCAAAATGGTTCCTCATAAAAACTGAAATATGCTTACCAATGCATGAAAATTCCAGCTCATCGTGATATTGAAAGTCGCTGATATTTGGATAGTATCCACGACCGTCATTCGTTGTCCAGCGGCCAGATAGCCAAGACACTGGTTTCAAGGCTTCATGGACGTTAGATGGCATATTTAATTATTTAACAAAGATATTGCAGATTGCAAGATTAGAAATTGCAAATTTTGTTTTTTAAAAATGCCGGTTTTGATTTTTTTTTACGAATGGAAATGTCAAATGACTCTTAGAGTCCGTTCACAGTTATTTTACCTCTGACAGATGTCAGCGTACATTTTGTATTGGTTGGTATTTTGTGTTCCGGTTGCCTTGTCAGATTTATCAATTTCTATAATGTTTTAGTATTAGTTAAGATCTAAAACCTGCCTAAAGGGATTTCGAGGCATGCTAGATTAATTGTGTTTGTCGTGCAGAGACTTTGTTTAAAGGAAAAAGCGAGTAAAGCTTCTTAAACCCTTTTTAAAATGTATCGTGTACGGTTTGCCGCCACGACTGACGTGTAAAATAGTGTTGCCAACAATAAGTTTTTTGCCGTTTTCCATGGTGCAGTCTGTCATATTGTGAAAAATATTGCTTGAAAATCTATATGCAAAATCAATGTTTCCATTTTATTTTGTAATGTGTGTTTTTAGTATATCAAATAAAATGGATATAAAATGGGATATATTGCTCCGTTAAATTTAAAAATTGACTGACTGCAATAAGTAATTAATATTAGGTATGTTATATGTTAAAGAGCGTCGGTGGCTCAATGGTGAATTAGGACTATCGCCTTCCTAATTCACCATTGAGCCACCGACGTTGCTGATGATGATGTTATGACGAAATATGAAATGATCGAGTTCATAATTTTTTTATATTTCAATATTATCTGAAAATATTGTTAATAGGTAGGTACCATTACGAAGTAAGGTTGCAGCTTTTCTTTAAACCATAGTAAAACTAGAAATACTTATACAATAAACGATATTTATTATTATTATTTATTATAATTAATAATAATTGCTTCTTTGCTTTCTTTTCGACCTAAATAGTAAATGTTTTTCCATTGTTTTATGAATACTCGTATATTATGTACATATAATATACTATGAAAAGATTAAATATTACTAATCCCGTGTTCCATGATTATGTCTACACAAATTATTAATTATATTTAGTATAAACAGTTCCCTCTTTACAAATAAGTATTTATTTCAATTAAAACGTGTAATTCACAATAGTGGAAATAACAAATAATAAATCTAAGGGAAATAGTAATGACCAAATATGGCATCCCAAACAGCAATGTAGTCAACTTTACGGCTGGAGGTAAAATAACTGTAAACGGACTATAGTTTTATCATTCCATTTAGAATAGGCTAACATTAAGTGTAATGTTAGCCTAGTATAGTGATACTGCCTGGTCACTTGTAAATATCATCATCATCATCATCATTACAGCCCAATTATGTCCACTGCTGAACGAAGGCCTCCCCTGATGATTTCCACGTGGACCGATCCCTTGCAGTTGACATCCATCTGCTACCCGCCACCTTAACCAGATCATCCGTCCATCTGGTTGGGGGTCGGCCTACGCTTCGCTTTCCGTTACGTGGACGCCACTCGAGAACCTTTCCGCCCCATCGGCCATCGGTTCTACGCACTATGTGCCCTGCCCACTGCCACTTCAACTTGCTAATCCTCTGGGCTATGTCGGTCACCCTAGTTCTCCTACGAATATCATCGTTTCGGATTTTATCGCGTAGGGAGACACCTAACATAGCCCTCTCCATAGCACGCTGTAAATATATATATTTTTAATTGATGAACATGATAATCATGCATGATAGATGAATTCCTTCCCTTCCCCATGAGTTTCAGTAAAGCTGTAGGGATTTATTGAAACCTTACGTGGACTTCATAAGAGAACTCAAAGTGACCGTTGTACTACTTTGTTTCTTTTGGCAACACATGCACTTGTTCACGAACATTTAATAGTTAACAATCCACCATTAGTAAACATTAGTTTCGACATTAAAATTCGATTAGCATATTTTTTTAAGAACTGATGAATTTTCCCGCCAAGAAGCCCCCGTCAAAGAGTATATAAGATAGAAAGAAAGAAAACACATTTATTTGGAACACAAATCTAAAACATAATACAAACTTGTACAAAAAGTGCACAAGGAAAACACTTACATAATAATCTTATTTTATGTAATGGCATCAATGGTATGTTAAACCAAAATGGTTACCACTCAGCTTTATTGTCACAGCTTAGGTTAGTTATGACGCTGGCGGCTGGTCATCTGCGGGAACCATAATGTGAGAAAAGGACACATGCATTTACAATTTCGTCTAGGTAGAGGACGGGTCAGACGTCCCAGCAATATATACGTATTAAAGTACTCTTTCCGTCCCACTATGTCTAAACATGCTGCGAAGGTCTGTGCTCTGTAGTGGGACATGATATAGATTAGAGATTGTAGAGAAGCTAATCGATTGAATCGATGTTCTACTAAGTTTTCTCTAACAAGGTGTTCCTACTTTTTTGGTTCATAACTATGTTTTATTTACTAATCGTATAACTATCATGTCATGGAATATAATCATTTTAATTTTAAGATCTAAAGGTACATTCGACCTTTTTAACTAGCCAACTCAGAGGTGTAGCTACAGAATAGTTAAAAATGTACGTATATGTCAACGTGGTATGAGCGCAGATCGCTAAGTAGGTTTGAATTCATTTCGGATCCCACGGTGATATCGCATAGTCAATGTCACTTTGTGCTATTGTTCCTACTTTGGATAAGTACATTGCAGGCTGTATTTTCTGATTATCTGCAGAGAAAGAGCACTCCGTGCTCAGGAAGGTTCGTTAAGCTGACGGTCCTGGCTCCATTCTTAGGATGGTAGCCGTTTACCCCAATGCATATTGAGCCACATGGTGGATTACAGCCCAATACCTATACTGCCCCATACCTATACTGTGCACGAAGGGGCAGTGGAACGTTATAAGCTGAAATTAGTTATGAACTAAACCTTTTCTTAGGTTTAAGGGCTGAAATGAAAATGGGACGTAAGCGTGTACCCATAAAAAGGTACTCTGTGCGTGTACCTAACATAGGTACCTAAAGTACGAACATTAATACACCTTTTCAATTTTCTCGGTTTTATTCTCAAAAGATTACTCGTAACTTGTCAGAGACAATTTCAATTTTTTAATAGGGCTCATGCAGTTTAATGACATAAATCCATAAATCAAAACCTAAAAATAATTCTTTTATCGAAATGCAAAAATACCTAATTACATTGAATAATGAACTGGAATAACCTTAATATATTCTAATCTAATACACAAAAGACAAAATATATCTTAAATGGTTACAATAAATAATAATACATACAAAAACAGTTTAACAATATTTTACTAAGTAATTTTTTAATAAGTCCTATTGATCTAAGTCTTCAAAATCTTCTCTGAATAGGAATAAAGACGAAGAATGGTTCTATCTAATCGTCAACAAAATTAAGGAAATATTTACTTATATAAAGATCTCAAGGGTATATAATATAAAATATATAAAATAATAATGAATACAACCAAAACGCAAGAACGCTATAACGAAAATAGAATCACAATATGGTTCATTGTCCTCGGAGACCAAGAATTTTATCCAGAAGATTTGTTACCGAAAGTCTGCGTCTGTTGATATGACTCGTTATGGTTTCATCAGAGACAGCAAAGTGGATCCAATTAATTTAATGATGAAACCATTGAAGCAGCAACTTGAAAAGATATGGGGTCTGTATCTATTTCTACTCTCTTCAACCTATTGCAGTCCACGGTTGGACATAGGTCTCCCTCATTTTGCGCCAGACATCCCGGTCCTCCGCCTTTCTCATCCATCGCAAGTCGTCGGTCCATCGGGCCGGAGGGCGTCCTACGCTACGCTTGCCAAGACGCGGTCTCCACTCCAGAACTCGTCTGCTCCAACAACCATCGTCTCTGCGATTTACGTGACCAGCCCACTGCCACTTCAACATGCTGATCCAGCGGACTATGTTAAGTTACCGACAAGAAGTTGAAATACTTTATTATTTAGAATTCGTCATTGCAAAATGTAACTTATTATAGGTACTTATGTAAAGGTGCATACCTAAATGAGCGTACAATTTTTAAGGAAAATCAAAACGTACAGCCGTAAGAAAAGGATCACCGTCAAAAAGAAATGGAACAGGTAATGGAACATTTAACCTGCAAACAAGATAGTAAAGAATATGACTAATTCAGTTTATAAATCTCTTACTAATTAACTACATTGACGACTTAATTATTCAATTTAAAAGTTACTTTTTTCAAAAATCTATATCCAATTTCAGTGTCATTTACCGAAAAAGCGCGCAAAACAACATCACATATTCAAATGGGGAAACAAGCAAACCCCCCCTGAAATATAACAGCTCCAATAACGATATTTTGGAATTAATTAAGAATAACGTAAAAAAAGTAAAAGCAGGTGGAAATTGACAAAAATAAAAGACTGTCACATCTTCCATTGGCTATATTTTTTTCTATATCTTTAATTTTCAGTAACACAATTACAATTTCCATTAATGTTTCCTGTACATCCGTATTGATTGTAAGCTGGAGGAAAATGACACGAACATTCTTTCTTATCAGGTGCTAGAGAGCTTGTTTCTGCACATGAATAGGGGCAGGTTTGCTCTTGAGGATCCAATACATTAGGTTCCTCCTTATCTTCATTATATGTGTCATTAAAACATGTTGGTTCTTGTAAATATTTTGGCAAAGGGAAATCAGGTTCGGGTATTGTGATACATTTTTTCATATTTGTTTTCGTTGATACGTCGGTCATACTTGAATGTAGTTCTGAAGGCACACGACATTTTGTTTCTTCGTCACCTGATATATTATATGTTTTAGCTTGACCGATAGGCATTTGATTTATATTGTTTTCTGATGCATTACTACTATGTATCCCGTCAAAATCAGCAAATGCGTTTACTGATTGGGTCCCAACATCTACTTCGTAGCCTTGCCTAAGTGGATAGTTTCTCGCTTTTATTAGTGTGTCAGCAGCCTCATCGCAACATGTCCTGCTGCTTACTGTAGACATACCGGTAGCAACATCTCGTGTTTCTTTATTTGTGGACTCAGTAAAGCTAACTTTGGTAGAAGATTCCGCATCTGTGGGAGTAAATGATAACCTTTTTCGTTGCGTATTGGATTTTGAAGGGCTAGCGTCAGGAGATGCGTCTGGGGAACAAACTAGTGACTTATTGCATGAAGTTAGGTCACACAAACCGTAAGCCTTTTTCTCTGTTTGTACTGGAACTGAAGTTGGACAAGAGCTTTTGTATTCGCATTGCTCATTAGATTTGATCTTACTGTATGTTGGCACGATCTTAGTATACGAAGCTTTCGTGGTGTTGCTTTGACACGTCTCTAAACATAGACTATCTTCGTTCTTTATTTCCTTGAGACCATAAGAACAGTATTTAGAAGACGTTTGTAATCGACAGTTTTTTGAGTTGCCACAGGTTTGTGTTCTGCAGTATAGTTCCTTATATGAAGAAGCAATGGAAAGGTTTTCTGAGGGTGGTGTCTGTGAGCAATCACGCGATGAACAAATAGTAATACGTGAGGGTGGCTTTGTCGGAGGAAAAGATGGGATCTCCATACTCTCTATACAAACTCTAGATGTTGGCTTCATGACCTCAGATTTCTTTTTCTCAGGTCGAGGCATGTTGCTAAGTAGGTATATGCGCCAGTCAGCGCTTGGAAGCCGTTAGATAGTAATGTATGTCCATTTGTTCTAAAGGGTGATTGTATGTTTAGGAATAGCCATTCATGGTTTAAATATAAATAATTTTATTGACAATTTTACATTGTCAACATTTGAAATGTCCTTGACATTATAATATTGCACTACAATGCCATGTATGACAGAAGAGTTTAAAGCAGAAGAAGGTATGATTCTCGGAACAATATTCCGGTGTATTATTACGTTATTACCTACATAGTGATTCAAGAGGAAGGTATAATATATATATATATATATATATATATATATAATATATATATATATTAATTATATATATATATATACGTCCATTAAATAGTGGAGAAATACTGTTAATTTGAGGTACTAATGTAATTTCGTAAATAATATAAGGTTGTAACTTTCGATATCGGGCGGTTCGGGGGTTGTAATATTTTATTTAGACTTGAACAATTTTTTAGTCCGTGATGTTAAAAGTTGTGGTTTTCTATGTTAAAAATATATGTATGAAAATAAATATAGTATATAATAATATTATAAATTACTTATGCTACTTTACTTCTCACGAAAAATTAACAGAGATATTGACATTTTTATTGAAAAGGTAAGTTTTTTATGAGTAGAATAATAGTACAATTTTAAGTCTCAGCCACAAAGAAGGTATTTTTAATCTCCTTTGTCCTAGGCGATGATCGTTCGGAAACAAGAAAATGGCATTATGACACGAAATGTATCGAGTCAAACGTCAACGTCCACGTGATTATTAGCGGTGCGCGAATTGTGTCTTAAGAAAGAAACATATCTTCATATCTTTTCCTTTCTCGGATATGTATCTCTATTTCATATCTTCAACTCTTTGATTCCATCGAAGGTCATTTAATGCAAAATATGTCTTAAGTTAGTGGTATAAGGTTCATAATGTTAGTAAACTTCTAAAGAGATGAAGATATGTTTACATTGAAATCATCTCTTTTGTCTATATCCATATGCAAGCTGTCTCTGTCTTCTTTGATATTTTCGTATAGCGCGCTTGCGCTTACTCTTTGTTACGTATCAGTATATCTGTTAATGCAAAATCTGCCTTGGGTCTGTGGCATAGAGTTCATAAAGAGTTAAGATATATTTGAAGAGTTGGGAGTTGAAGATCCGTTTGACAACAACTATTTCAATTCATATCCATATCAGCAAGCCATCTCTGTCTCTCTTTGATATTTTCGTATAGCGCGCTTGCGCTTACTCTTTGTTACGTATCAATATATCATTTAATGCAAAATCTGTCTTGAGTCTACGGCATAGAGTTTATTATATTAGTATACTTCTACGGAGTTAAAGAGTTGAAGATATGTTTTAAAATGTCGGGAGTTGAAAGATAGGTTTGCTAGCGGTTCGGATATGTATCTTTTTTTCATATCCTCTGAGCTACCCACGTCTAGTGATTATATAATTCCGACATGGCGCTGGCGTCGATGCGGCAGTTTCCTTTACACTGTGCGTCAGGCGCAGTGCGGTGTGTTGAATAGTTTCCATCGGATAAAAAACATGTAAGTTAATTATATTTATGTAAGTAAGTGTACCAATTTGTGCTCTTAATTGAGTTGTATCCAAAAATTATACAAAATATGTAATTTTGTAAGGAATAATTGTGTAAAATTCACCTTACGTAACCTAATGGAATTATGTTTGCACGTGACCTTGCCCTATATATTAATTTAGAATATAATTGTTAATTCCATGTCCAAGACGTAAGTTTCGTTTAAATACGATTGTTAACATTATATACACCAGAAAAACCGATAATGGGCGTAGTTGCAGAGATATAGGTCCAGCTAAAAGCAGTATTGATTAGTATGGGTCGGTGACAAAATTGAACGTCTTCTATCTAGGTAAAGAATTTGATAGTCTTTTGTTTTTTTCAATTACCAAGCATTGTTATTGCACCAATGTCATCGATCAATCGTAAATTTAGTTGCCCTTCGGATGTGTTCGGTCTCGGCACTGGCATTGATCTGACAGAACAGCCAGAGGTAGAAAGGTCAACTTTAAATCGTTCCTGCACTATTTTATTATCTAAGTTATTAGATAAACTCAGTAATCTAAGAAAATGAGAACTACTATGAATTTAAATTATAAAATGTACCAAAATATTATTCAATCACAATAAAAAGAGACTCAAATAGAACTAACTGGTACTGATAAAAATTAAGTGATTTTAAAAGAAATAAATGAAAAAGAACATCATTTTTAAAATGTATGACTTCATTGAACAGTACAATCTATTTAATTGAATGTCTGAAAGGAATGCTTTTTAGTTTAGTTAGGGAAACTTAACAAGAAAACTTTTTTATTCTTTTAGAAACAACAACGGTACTTTTTTACAGCAATACATAGTCTGATACTGCATAAAAGGTCCACAATACAATATTAAAATTGCTTTATAATAGATGGCACAATTTTTAAAAAATTGATTATTATTTAATCAATTAAATGTTGTTTAATTAAAAAGTAACTTTAACATTTTTTCATGAAAAATGTATTAGCCTACTACTGGACTTTAGGCCTACACCATTTAAGATAGGAGCAGAACTTAAAATAGATATTATTAGAGAATGCTAATCTGTCCCTTAGGGCAGGAAGATGAGGATAGTGCCAAACATACTTAATCTGCTGTAACCACATCTGCCTTCCTAACTAAGAGTGTAACAAGTCAGGTTTTTGGGCAAATTTACTTTAGACCTTTTCAAAATCCATTTATACATGACCTACAATAAAAATACAATATTGAACATAGAATCAATAGATTACTAAAAGCAGGAATAACTAATTATCTAATTTTGATAATTGATGAAAGATACTAAAAATGGTCATATTAGTCGAAAATATAGACCTCATTTTTCTGATTAGGGATAAGGTCTTAAGTTAATTTGCCCAAAACCCTGTCTGATTGTACTCTTCATTAGGAGGGCAGACATGGTTTTTAATTATTTATTTACCTGTATTTAAATTTGCATATAAACTGTAACTACAGCTGGTACACATTAAACAATTATTGTGTTATATAAATTGAAAAAATATACAATTATTCTTGTAGGAGCTTCAGTGGCTTATTGGTTGTGTGTTGTCTTCCGATCTGGAGGATAAAGGTTGAAATCCTGCCACGTATCAATGTATTTTCGAAATTATATGTACCTTTATCCAACGCTCTTATGGTGCAGGGCAACATCATGATGGAACCTGTGCATGCCTATGAAGAAAGTCAAATGTTGTGTGTGAAGTCTGCCTATCCTCACTGGGTCCGTGTGGATGTCTAAGGCGTGTACACCCTATACAGGCTCATGCCCCTCGGTGGACATTTATAATGATATAAGCTGATAATGTTGTGTGTGAAGTCTGCCTATCCTCACTGGGTCCGTGTGGATGTCTAAGGCGTGTACACCCTACACAGGCTCATGCCCCTCGGTGGAGATTTATAATGATATAAGCTGATAATGTTGTGTGTGAAGTCTGCCTATCCTCACTGGGTCCGTGTGGATGTCTAAGGCGTGTACACCCTATACAGACTCATCCCCCTCGGTGGAGATTTATAATGATATAAGCTGATAATGAAAATGAACAATATTTTCATGGGTATCTCTGACTTTTGTCAGTCAGATATATTAGGCATAGAAATTCACTGTGCAATAAATATCCACAGACATTCACACAGCGCCATCTAGCCCCAAACTAAGCTGTAGCTTGTAATATGGATACTTAATAACAGATAAACATACTTAAATACTTTTTTTGTTAATACATACATATTATACATAGAAAACACCCAGACCAATCCAAACCGACATTTTCATACACACAAGTGTTTGTATTGCCCAGGGATCAAACCCAGAACTAGTGTTGACAGGTCCTGTTTGTTCTAAATTGGGACATGAGGCCAATAAATCGGGATATGAGGTTGCAGATTGGGACAGGTAATAATAAAAAATGTGATGTGACGCTAATGACGTGCCATTTTGAATTTAACAGTGATATAATTAGTGGAAGTTATGTAGCGTAAATATATATATTTTTAATGAAACATCTCATTTTCTTCTTTAATTAATCTGAACACTTAGCGACCCGATCAGGACGCATCCTCAGACCCGTGAAAATCGGGAAGTCCTAAATCGGGACACCTGACAACACTACCCAGAACCCTAGGTGTTATAGCCGACGTCTCGACCAATTATACTACTTACATGGGTTGACTTAAATGACTTATCTTTCATTTAACAGAATAATGTTCTCATCCCTGTTTGACGCCGCGCGGAACTCGCCCTTCCGCGGGCCGCTCTCGTCGGCGCAGTGCCAGGCGTCATCACCCTCACTGCCTCAGATTGAACAGGTAAACTTGACTTTTAATTAAATTTAATTTAGGATATACAAACATTTTTCCTGGAGTGGAGACCGCGTCTTGGCAAACGTAGCGTAGGACGCCATCCGGCCCGATGGACCGACGACTTGCGAAAGGTTGCTGGTGGAGGCTGTACGAGGAAAGCGGAGGACCGGGGTATCTGGTGCAAAATGGGGAACCTATGTCCAGCAGTGGACTGCGATAGGTTAGAGAGAAAAATTATTTAGGTGTCACCACTCCGCTTTGTTTTTTTTAAGTTTAGTTCAGAGCTCTGTTTGAAAGAAGTTTTACTTAAAGTTTTTTTTTAATAAAATGTTTAATGAAGTTTTTAATATTTTACCATTGTGTTTTGGTGTCTTGAAACCAGTTCAGGTTAAACTTTGACACTGTCTTTTAGCATCCACTGACTATTCCTTCGGCCTTTATTGTTTTGAAACAAGGATGCTTCATTCAAAAGTTCTACTTAAATAAAATTGAATGCTGAACTAAACCATCAATATTTTATCAGTATGTATAATAAAAACACTACTTAAAATTCTGTGTCTATGGTCGCAGCTTGTTTCTGACATGGGCTTGAATCCCATGAATTTAACTGCGTATAGGAATTATTTTATATAGCATTTAATGCCTAATGATGAGACTCATAACGGAGGGGGGCTGTTGGCTCAGGCCCTACAGGTAGGCGAAGTTGGAACAGCTTCGCTCTGCCAAGCAGTGTGACCTGGAAGGCCTCGGCTGACAGGGATGCCCGATGATTAATAGATTATGAGAGCTGAAGGCATTTACTACAGAAGCTGGTTTTGATCTTTCAAATTATCTTTTAATTTTACCAAGTGTATGGAATGGTCGGGACGATCACCTGATGGTAAGTGATACACCTGACTATGACAGCGACATTGATTGAGACCAACAACTGATGACAGTTATTGTTCTCCGTCATCGCCGCACTGCGCCCGACACCCGAGACACCAGATGTTAGGTCTCTTATACCCGGTAATTTTACTGGCTACAGTGCCCTCATCCCGAAACACAGAAGTGCACAGCACTTCTATTTCTATGAATGATATTGGGCCCAATGGCCAAATTTAACAAAGAAATGAATAGCATTTTCTATAAGTAGGAAACATGAACTACCTTTCATTAATAGAAATCATAAATTAAAGGATCGAAAACCAGCTTATGTAACTAGAATATTTCAAATTTAGAACATCAAGATCAACTAACCAGTTCAGAAACTGGTGCTGAACCACATCATTTTATTTTTAATTCTAAATTTGAATTTTTTTTATTCCATACAGAGCAGCGGCATGGCCGCCAGCACGCCCTTGGGCGACTCCTGCGAGTTTGCCTCCCCCAAATACTTCGCCTTGTGCGGTTTGGGCGGTGTCCTTTCCTGTGGTAAGTCATAACCTAGATTACCTACAAAACTTTAAAACACACTAAGGCCCGTAACGGTGATCTTACTTAAATTGAGTGAAAGGGACAACAAGGGTGGATCCAGGTTTGACGCCGGGAGGGGGTCACATAGTAGTAGTCAAGTTAAGAACTTATAAGGTATTTTGTTAATGTACGTTAGTGTAGTACTTAAATACAGCTCAGGGGGTCATGACCCCCATGACCCTCCCCCTGGATCCTCCGTTGGAAAGGGATAGAGCTATAAACGATTAATAGCGCTATCTCTTTCTAACTCTAAGTAAAGAGCAAAGCTTGAGGCTCGTTTTAGAATAGGGGGGCGTAGATTGCCTACCATGATCCCGGAAAAGGGTTACATTGCAAACTATCTCTCATCTTTGAAACATTATATAATTTCCTGATTTGTTATTTGAGAAGTTGCCAAGAGAATCTTAAGCACTGTTGAGAGAATTCCAAGTATTGTCAGTTGGCAAAATGATTTAAAACTATGTTCCTAGGTCACATCACATACAATGCTAGAATGTAACAGTAACAATGTTACATGACGTTATCTCATAGTCGGAAACAAGGTTATTTTTATTACTTTTGAATGTTACTTTAGTGTATCCCGTTCCTTCGCAAAATGTTCCCTGGTCGCAAAATTTTCGCAGAATGCCCCCTTTGCAAAATGTCCCACCTTTATCAAAAAGTAATTCAATAAGTATATATTAATTCATAATATGAAATCAAGATACTAAAAGTAGAATGATTATTTTTAAGTCAAAAGTATTTGTCTGAATAAAAATTTTTGTTTCAAAAATTACTAGAAAACCATATATTATCTTGAAAATTATCTTGGAAAGGTTAAACTTTTGAGAATTGATGGGCGGGAATCTATTTCTGTTTTAAACATTTAAATTGTAGGATAAGTTGAATGAAAGACAATATGCGTATTAACTGATTTCTTTTAGTTTAATCATAATAAACATATTTACTGTTTTTTATAAGTAACATACATAATTACTCGTACATATTTGACATTCATTTTTTATTTTCATAGAACATTCAACTTAATGTTACGGCATATGTGATACATTTTGTTGATAAAAGGAAGACATTATGCGAAAGGGACATTTTGCCGAAGGGACATTTTGCGAAAGGGGCATTCCACGAAGGAGCCAATAAATATAAAAGGAAAGTCTACATGTACCATAAAATACCATATAAACATTATTATATCAATATGAGTTATCTTAAGCCAGCTGCATGGATTACGGAACTATCTGGCCTTATCTCAATTATGTCTTCAATCACGGACAAGGACATGTCACGTAAAGATTTCTTACTTAAATGTACATATGTTTTTAATTACTTTAATATTATTTATTTCATCATCATCATCAGCTCATTAAACGTTCCCACCGAGGGGCACGAGCCTACCCGTATAGGGTGATTAGGCCTTAGCCGTCCACGCGGGCCAAGTGCGGATTGGACGACTTCACACACAACCTTCGAATCTCTTCGCAGGTGTGCATGAAGGTTTCCTCACGATGTTTTCCTTCACCGTAAGAGCGTCGGATAACGTACATATATTTTGCGAAAATTCGAAAACACATTGGTACGTGTCGGGATTTGAACCTCAGCCCCCGGTTGGTGGGCGACAGTCCACACCATTGAGCAAACGACGTTCGATTATTTATTTATCTATTCTCAATTAATTCGTTACAAAAGTATGCGCATATGTAATAATATTTTTTACATGCGCAGTTGGAAGGGCAGAGTTACAAAGTAACCTTTACAAGGCGTTTATGATTTAAGAAAAAAAATTGCTAAATGTTTTTGTTTTAAACACCTAATTTTGTTTAAAACTCAAACATTTACTATTAATTTTGTCAATGTTATGTACCTTGAGCATATATTTATTTCTTTATAAGAACAATTTATAATATACTAGCTTTTGCCCGCGGCTTCGCTCGCATTAAATTCGGGATAACACAGTACTTACATGTATCACTATACATAGGATTTCCCCTCCCTCCAACTTTAAAGGTTTCGGGGTAAATTTCAGAATTTGCAAAAAAATATGTTATAGTGAGCTAACCTTAAAAGATAGACATATGCTGTCGCGGACTTTTTTGTAGACCTTTAAAAGGAGAACAATACTCTTTCGTGAAACTTTAACCGTTTACTCAGCGTACGCAGCGGAAGCTCCAAGTACGAAAAAATACCCCCGATTTTGAAACATTCTTCATTGCTGCTCCGCTTCTATTACTCGAAGGACCGAAAGCTTAACGTGCCCTCCGAAGAACGAATCATGTTTCTTTTCAGAAACATTCAGGTGATTCAGCCTTCAATATACTAGCCAAACTGGAGGGATCGATCAAAGTGATACTATGAAGTCTGAGACATCGGTCTCTCATCGGGATTCGAACCCACGACCACGCGACCAGCGATCTAAAACCCACGCTGTTATCGCTTATTAACGGCAGAAATAATTTAATAAAATAAGAATAAGTACAGTCAATATTTGAATTGCTATTGCAATAACATTGGAATTGGATTTTAGACATGAAATCTATACTAATATATACTCGCGTGCAAGTAAATCGACTCAAGCCTCAAGTACGCATAACAAGTGATATAACTAAAAAATGCCTTATTATACCTCTATATAATGTTTTACATAATTAAAGCCTAGTAATTGAGCTTTAAAATGGTGTAAGTTGCATGAAAATCGATTCAGTAGTTTAGTAAAAAAGGTTAATGCTAATGATAATGTAAAAAATGTTGAAAATTCATACAATTTCACAGTATGGGGTTATTGTGTTTAAATGAAACAAAATGTGCGTAAGATAAAAAAATTATTCGTGTCAATATTTGGTATTCCCTCCTCTAGCTCTGATCACTGCTCTCATGCGATTCTTCATCGACCTTATCAACTTTTTAATGGATGATTGTGGTATTCGACCCCACTCTTCTACCAACGCAGTCTTGAGCTCATTGATGTTTGTCGGAGCTGGATTCCTCGCTCTAACTTTCCTTTTGAGCTCGTCCCATATGTGCTCAATGGGATTTAAATCGGGGCTGAGCGCTGGCCAATGCATAGTGTGAATTCCAACTTCGTTCAGGAAATCACGTGTGGCCCGAGCAGTGTGACATCGGGCATTGTCATGCATCAAGATGAAATTTTCCCCAATAAAGCCTTGATAAGGGACAACTTGATCCAGTAGAACATTTTCAATGTAACGATCACTGGTCAGACCTCCTCCCGGCCTCCCCCAGGAACGAAAACAAGGTCCGTTTTGCCTTCTAAGGAAATTCCAGCCCACATCATGCAAGATCCGCCACCATATGCAACGGTTTCCACAAAGCAGCACTGTGAAAACCGTTCACCGGGACGACGGTATACCCGACCTCTCCTGTCGCTGCCATGGAGACACATCCTCGTCTCATCTGTGAACAGGACTGACTGCCATTGCTCTATGCTCCAATCCAAATGTTCTCGAGCAAAGTGAAGGCGTGCTTGACGATGAGCTGTGGTCAACTTCGGGCCTGTAGCGGGTCTTTTCGGAGTAAGGTTAGCTTCTTTCAACCTTCTTCTAACTGTCCACTGACTGACAGTCACCCCGCGAACTTGACGTAGCTCCTGCTGCACATCTACGCCGGTAAGGTGTCGATTTCGGAGAGAGGTCGAGACCAAAAACCGGTCGTCACGCTCCGAGGTGCACCGGCGTCGGCTGGTATTAGGCCTCCGAGTGAAGGCACCAGTCTCTTGAAACCTTCTGTATACTCTCGAGACAGCGGACTGACTCATATTCAAACGACGAGCGACTTCTCGCTGGTTCAACCCTTCTTGCAACAGGGCAACGACTTGAGCGGCTTCTTCAGGTGTTGTATCCATAATTTTCTTCAAATGACGGCTTTAATTTGCAGAGATGTGTTCAGGTCAACGTCTAATGAGCGACTGATAAGAAAAAAACGATTACAGGGGGTTTTATAGGGGGTTGTGTCGCGCAAGTTGTGAATAGAGCGCAGAGCAGTTTACGGGAGGTTGCGTTCAGTTGCATTCTAAGTACAAGTGTTTATTTAAATTACTGATATTATGCTACCATTTGAAAGCCTAATTACTAGGCTTTAATTATGTAAAACATTATATAGAGGTAAAATAAGTCATTTTTTAGTTATATCACTTTTTATGCGCACTTGAGGCTTGAGTCGATTTACTTGCACGCGAGTGTATAAAGCTAAAGAGTTGTTTGTTTGTTTGAACGCGCTAATCCGAGAACTACTGGTTCGATTTGAAAAATTATTTCAGTGTTAGATAGCTTATACATCGAGGAAGGCTATAGGTGATATATCATCACGCTATGAGCAATAGAAGCGGAACAGTTATGAAGAATATTTCATAATCGGGGGTATTTTTTCATACTTGGAGCTTCGTTCGGCTGCGTAAACGGTTAAAGTTTCGCTAGTCATGTATCCGAGTATTGTTCACCTTTTGAAGGTCTACAAAAAGTCCGCGACAGCATATGTCTATCTTTAAAAGTTAGTTAAAACATATTTTTGCTATTTTTTTTTTTCAAAATAATGCATCATTTGCGAAGGTGTTTTCATAAATATGATAATAATCCTTATCCAAATAAATACTTTTATACAAAATTGCCATTCACATCATTCAACTTAAATGAATATCTTATGAGATATAGTTTTATCTCACTTATATAAACGAAGTAGCGGGTTAAAGCTAGTAAATTATATATAGGAGCTAGAGTACAAAAAATATTTTTCTCCGCAGGTATCACCCACACAGCTGTAGTGCCCCTCGATCTGGTGAAGTGCCGTCTCCAAGTGGACGCCGACAAATACAAGAATGTGGTGAACGGATTCAAGGTGTCCGTCGCTGAGGAGGGCATGAGGGGACTCGCCAAGGGCTGGGCGCCCACCTTCATTGGTTACTCGATGCAGGTCTGTTTTACACACAAGCTTCTACTGTATGCTGCAGAGTCGATTTAAGGCTGAGAGCCATCTGCTCTCGCCTATTGCCCGGTGAAGCTGTAAAGGTGTTTGGGTTTATTAGGACCTTCCCGTTAACACCCTTAGAATACTGTTGGAACAATAAATGATTTTTCTTTTTTAGAATTAACGAACATTGATAAATATGAAAATTTAATGGTGTGTTGTTTTAGCAATGCCATATTTCATTATATATATATTAAATAATTATGCCATATATTATATTAAACACAATGATTATATAAAAATACCAATTGTTCCTACTGAGAATTGTGAAGACAACAAACCTATGAGTCGACAATACAATCGAAATAATTTTCTATAGCAAAACAGTTGCTAACATCCAACTTTTTGCAGGGTCTCTGCAAGTTCGGCTTCTACGAGGTGTTCAAAGTGGCTTACAATGGTTTGCTGGATGAGGAGACGGCGTACTCTTACCGTACGTTCGTGTACCTAGCCGCGTCCGCATCGGCCGAGTTCATTGCTGACATCGCTTTGTCGCCTTTGGAGGCGGCTAAGGTAAGAACATTGGTTTTATTGGTGATTTAAGCAGATACACAGAAGAGAATCAGTCTGGCAATCCAAAGGGGTAATGCTGCCAGTATTTACGGTACCTTGCCGAAAGGGACTTCTTTTAATTATTTTTTAGCATATACAATAATATACATGTAGAACTGTCCGAACTAATCGGATATACGATAAATAGCAGCATCCCTTTCTAACTCTGTTTTAGTAAAAATGCTTGAGTCTTGTTCGAGAATATGGGCCATAGTGTCAAACTTTTGGAATCCAATGGCACTGTCTGCCATAAACAGAAAGATTGCACTATATTGGATAACATGTACCTATTTCTTAGATAAACAATAAACTAATTACACAAAGAAATATCAACCAAGAAATGACCGAACCGCATCACATATACATTGACTTGTTATATTTATGATATAAAATTATTCATTACAATTTTGACCTTAAGGTGTCGTTAATAGGGTACAAAATCAAAAGCACGAGCACACTATTGTCACTATGACATGTAGCGAGCGACGTGATTTGAATGAAAATCCTGCTCAACTGACGCGATGGGCAGACTTGCCGCTGACAGAGTGAGATTGTGCATCTAGTTAGTTCATTGTATATCTGACCTAGAGATGTGCCAACTCGGAAAAAACAAAACTCGATTTAACTCGAGTTAGAATCCACGTAACTCGAGTTGAACTCGAATTACGTAACTCGAGTTAACTGGATGGACAAGTAAATGGTTTTCTGAGTTTTTTCTTAATTATTCCCTCAGCTTGGCATAAATACTTCAAAAATTGAAATAGACAAATTATATTTTTATCAGTTAAATTCTTTATTTTTTATATTATTTATTACTAATGTATTGGGAGAGTTATGCCTACTAACTAAAGAAACAAAAAGTTATTGTTTGAAATCGAATCATTTATTAAAGTATTTAGGGCTCGAATTTATTTTTATTATTATTATTTTTGATCGAAAAACTTCGCTCCATATCGGTTCCATTCGGTTTTCGAACTCGAGTTGACTCGAGTTAGGTAATCGAGTTAACCTACTAAGACCTATTCCCTAGATATGCCTAAAACATACAT
Organism: Leucinodes orbonalis; assembly: GCA_019425675.1. Taxonomy (NCBI): domain Eukaryota; kingdom Metazoa; phylum Arthropoda; class Insecta; order Lepidoptera; family Crambidae; genus Leucinodes; species Leucinodes orbonalis. The sequence continues at coordinate 77,208 of PQWD01005818.1, forward strand.
TTATAAATATTTTAACATTTTGAAAAAACAATCTTTAATTCTGGAAAATTATCATATAATTAGACAAAGTTTATAAAACTTTAAAAAAATATCAGCTTGGTTTCCAAAAGTTGTACACTATGACCAATGATGTAAAAAAGTATAGATTCGTAATATGCTCACAAAACAATCGAAAAAAGTGTTCCGAATGCAGTGAAAGCACACATACACATATTTCGGTTTTCGAACACATTTACCTAAACAAAAGAGTACAAACTGTACTCTCTTCGGCTTTTGTTTTTGAGGCACGGATGGCGTATCTACCTTTACATATACAGAATATCATTGACTATGACCGTTCCATCACATTTTAGATAAGTTGAAAAGTAGTATTTTGTTTAAAAACTTGTCTTAAGACAATAGAATCTATTGTTATACACACGAGTCTTTCGCACCCTATGACGAAACAAAGCGCATGGAGGGAGAAACACTCGTCGGCCGGCGGCGTGCGACCGTCCTGCGTTCGCAGCGTGGCGACAAGTGCCCCGTGATTATTAGATTATGAGATCTGAGGTGGCGCATTTTATATGGTAACAAAATTATTTAGCCGGTTAAAAAATTATTGATGTAAGGAAAAGTATCTTTTTTAATTGTACCTATCTTTAATCTAGCAGAAAAAGCGCAGAAAGTTGTTCACTCAACTTTATGTCGATGTCCACATAAAGCATTGCGAAGCTATCAAATATAAACTACTTACTAAATAAAAGAGCTCACGCTCACGCTTTGTTCTCGAAGGGTTAGGCAGAGATGATAGAGGAAAAATTTATAATTACCAACTAATAAAGAAAAAAATTAAAATACCTTTCTTTCTGGCTTAAACAATGATGTAAAAAGTATAGATTCGTGATATGCTCACAAAGCAATCGAAAAAAGTGTTCCGAATGCAGTGACAGCACACATACATATATTTCGAATGAGCTACATTTACCTAAACAAAGAGCCTACAACTGTATTCTCTTTTATGTATCTACCTTTATATATACAGAACATCATTGGGTTTAAAAATGTTTAGCACATACAAATGCCCAAACGCCGTTTTTCCAGGTCCGCATCCAAACTATGCCCGGATTCGCGAACACACTGCGCGAGGCGTGGCCCAAGATGGTGAAGAACGAGGGCTACGGCACCTTCTACAAGGGCCTGGTGCCGCTGTGGGGCCGCCAGATCCCATACACAATGATGAAGTTCGCCTGCTTCGAGAAGACCTTGGAGCTCTTGTACCAGGTATGTAAATAAAATAATAAATAAAGCTCACGCCTTGGTCCGAGAGGGGTAGGTAGAGTTGATGGAACGCCACTTTGCGCGGTCCTGACATACTTCCCTAGGCCTCATTCACATCCATCAATCTTTTCATACAAGCTCTTTTATTCCTTTTTCTTGGGACCCCAGCCTTCTTAAGGACTTGGCCAATTTTGTCAACGTAAGTCCTTCTGGGTCGTCCCCGCCTTGTGTATCCTTCCACATTCGCACAATTAATCTGCTTTGCTATTCTCCTTTCACTCATGCGCTCCAAGTGTCCATACCATTTTAACATACCTCTTTCTCCTTTTGACACACCTAATCCTGTCACACAATTTCACACCAGATATGTGTAGGCTTGATTTTTTGTAAACTGCCTTTGTTGTCACAGCGTGAAGTGTTCGCTGCTTGATCTGGGGGTTATGGGTTTCTGTTTTTTCCTTCCTCTAAAAGTTTCCTCAAAAATGATTTTAAATATAATACTTGTAGTAGAAGAGTTTTATGTTAAAGATGACAATTCTAATATGCCGAAGACAATGCTTATTTTAAGTATTTTAAAATCTTTTTTTTTTAATTCTTAATTTAGTAGAAAAAAATATTTTTAAGACTAAATTCTTATTTTAGGAGAAAATCCTTTTTTTATTTTATTAAATTCTTGTTTCAGTAGATTTTTTTTTATTAAATTCTTATTTTAGAAGAAAATATTATTTTTAGGAGAAATATCCTCTGATAGTCCATGTAATTTTTTTCTTAGTTAAAGCATTATAGGATCACCTGTAAGAATAAAGAGGGCTCCATGTTTCTGAGGGCACGTTAACCCTTTAACGGCGACTCGGTACCGAGTCCACACCAAGTATTTGTCTATAATGGTATTGTTTTTGCCAGTACGTGGTCCCCAAGCCCCGTGACCAGTGCAGCAAGGGTGAACAGTTGGTGGTGACCTTCGCGGCCGGCTACATCGCCGGTGTGTTCTGCGCCATCGTCTCCCACCCCGCCGACACGGTCGTCTCCAAGCTTAACCAGGTAAAATATTATTATTTTTATTTTATTCGGAACACAAACAGCACTAATACAGTTTGTTGTACAAGTTTATTACAATTTAAAGTACAAGTTATGTCTAAGCTATTGATATTATACAAGCTTTTGCTAGCGGATTCGCTCGTGTTAAGAAATAATATTTTCATCCCCTATTTAAAAGTTTTATCAAAGTCCTTTCTTTGACGACCCATTTGGTGTTGCAGTTGGGACGTCGGCTACTACAACAAAGGGTTCCGGGTTCAATCCCCGGGTAGTACAAACATTTGTGTGCATGAACATGTCTGTTTGTATTGGTTTGGGTGTTTTCTATGTATAAAATTTATGTATTTACATAAAAAAAAATATAAGTATGTTTATCCATCTAGTACCCATATTAAAGGCTAAATGCTTATTTAAGGCTAGATGGCGCTGTGGGAATGTCAATGGATATTTATTTATTTATTAATTTTTCCTTCACTGTAAGAGCGGATAAACGTACACATTAATTAGAAATGAAATCTTTTTATTTCTGAGAATGTGGTTTACAGGATTTTCGTCAATTATGAGATCAGCACAATCTGCCATTTGTGGCGTAGAAAATACGAAAATACTACGTGGATTACGAAAATACTTTGGTGGATTTCATGGAGCCATTCATGTGGCTGGATTTGAACCTGCGCTCTCCCAATCTATTGTTTGTGACACTCGAAAGCGTCTCAACTGTCAATGTTGACTATCACCGAAGAAATGTTATTGATTTTGTGTTCGTTTCTAATTTCCAGGACAGGACGGCGACAGTGGCAGCATCATGGGCAAGCTGGGCTGGGCCGGAGTGTGGAAGGGTCTCGGGCCCAGGATTGTGATGATCGGTACCCTCACCGCGCTGCAGTGGTTCATATACGACGCCGTCAAGGTTTGCTAGCATTCATAACATATATTAATAAAATATAACATTTAAAATTAATCAAATGATGGTCGAGTAAATTACATTAAATGTTTAGTTCCTAGCAATAGTTATAGACCGACAACTTGCGAAAGGTCGCTGGTGGAGGCTGTATGAGAAAAGCGGAGGACGGGATGTCTGGCGCAAAATGGGGGAGACCTATGTCCAACAGTGGACTGCGATAGGTTGAATAAATAGTTATAGAAGTTAAAAGTAATTTGTTGTACAAGACTTACTCTTATTAAATATAGTAGTAAAATGTACTACCATTTTTGTGCCATAAAGAAGCAAGCTGTTTTGCCCACTGCCGTCCATGTCCAACCATTGCTGCATCCCTATAACTTATATTTTCATTCGCTAGAATCATAGAACCTTTTTACACAGAATGATTAAATCTCCCTGCTTCAAGGGCGCGCTATATGGCACACGCTTACAAAACAAAGGGTAGATTGACCCGTAAGGTAACCCACCGTACAGGCTCAATGAGAATCCCAAAGGGAAAATGAAAGTATAATCACAAAAAATAGCTATGATACTGACTATGGTCGAATACAGTCACCTCCTTATTTGAAGTCGGTCAAGAAACCAATAAAAATTAGTAAACCATATTATCCAATGTATTAAGTATGTTATAAGTGTACAGGACGGTCTGGACGTTCACCTGATGGTAAGTGATACGCCAGACCATGACAGAGCGGCATTAAAGGAGACCAACAACTGATAGACAGTTATTATCCTCCATCAACGCCGCAATGCGCCCGTCACCCGAGACAACAGATGTTAGGTCTCTTACCCGGTAATTTCACTAGCTATATGTACAATGATTAACAATATTCAATTGTTCCTACCGAACATGACATGTAGATAAAATATACAATGAGTGAACAAACAACTTAACCACCATAAATAATATATCTATATATGTATGTATAATAATATATCTGTATCTGTTTGTTACACAGGTTTGGCTGCGTATGCCACGACCCCCGCCAGCGACCATGCCAGAGTCCATGCGTCTGCGACTTGAGGCCGAAGCCGCTAAAGCAAAGTAAACATTAGAAAATCAACACGCTTCTTAAATAACCTTTCTGCTAGTGAAGACCTGTACTGTGTACACGGCCAAATGTTGCCAGTTTTTTTTTAAGTAACAAATTAGTACTCCCGAATTCCTAGAAACGTACTAAGTAAGATCGCGAGTTGCTGGCAACATGAAAATAGCACTCGCAAATTCAGAGAAATGTAATATTGAGTAAGATCGCAATTTAACAGATTTGGTTATTTACTGAGCATTCACCCGTCTGAAGACGAGACTCGGACGAACAACATTCAACCCGCAAATATTTAAATCTAGCAAATCAACCGTTTGTCATTTTAGGTATTGACACGCTGCTTCATAACTTGTATGTTGGTAGGCTTGCGATACGTTACCAAAATCCTATTGGTACGTTGTGAATATCCAATGAAATGGCACGGTTAAATGTAGTGAAGCTGCCAGCCATTACATGTGACGTTTTGGTACTGCTTCATAACTTAATGTTGGTAGGCAAGTTTTTTCCATATTAAAATCCTATGGATTTGATATGGTTTTGGAATGCAGTAATGGTTGATGGCTAAATCACTAGCAGAATTGACCTAGCGGTAAGGTCGATTATTCCGTGACAATGTATTAGAAATTGTTACAACACACTGTTATAGTTCCCATTGTGATTACCATGTTACAATAAGTATAAAAGATCATGTTAATTTATTTCAATAAATAATTATTTTATTATTTATATTTTGGTTTTAATTTTTTATATACGTGGTTTCATGTTACAATGCGTATGTATTGATCGATGAGAAATAAATTAACTAGATACTAAGTTTGTTTTTTATTACCTGTTGGCACGAGAAGTTAAGGCCTTCTTATGTTACGAAGTGAACAGGACGTTCACTTCGTGGTAAGTGATACGCTTGACCATGATAGAGCGGGCATTGAAGGAGACCAACAACTGATAAAAAGTTATTATACTCCATCAATGCCGCACTCCGCCCCTCACTCGAGACAACAGATGTTAGGTTCTTCTACCCGGTAATTTCACTAGTTCCAGTGCCCTCATCCTGAAACTCGAGTGCATAGGCACTCTTATTTCACGGACGATGTCCAAGCATTTTGTGGGATATTAATAACGTTATATATCTGAGAATTTATTATATACATGTAGATAATAAGCAATTCTCAGATAATGTTATGTTATAACATTTTAGTAGCATTATAATTATTTTTAGTGTTAAGGAATTAACATGTACAATTTTATTCCGCCAAATAAATTTTTCTTTCTTTCTATTTAGGCAGCGATCAAATAAGATGCTTTGAGTAAATTTCTCTTTGAAACGAGGTGGTACAAAAAATATATAGTTGGAAAGGAAGAGGTAGACAGGCCAGGGTTCTGAACTAAATCTTTAACAACAAAAAACAGTGTGTTTTGAGTAATTTATGAAATTGAATTGTCTGCGGACATTGGCTAAAGGACTACTTTTTAATAGAATTATAGCTGATAGTGGACAGACGTAATACTTCATTTTTCCGCTCTAAATACTAAATAATCAATGCATTCGCTCAAAATATCTATTAACTGTCTAAATCGCGGGTGATGAAACAGGTACTTAGCGGCGAGCACGAATCATAGCAAAGACAATGTGCAGCTTCATAAAGTCTTAAGTAGGTACATTGTACAATTTGAACACTTATGATTAATTTTTGCAGTATTCACATCCTGCATAAGTTTACCTTTCCCTCGTTAACTAATTGTTGATGGATGTTGGTATAAAAGGCTCCTTCGCATAATGTTATCACTCCCCTGGTCGCAAAATGTCCCTTTCGCAGAATGCATCTTTCGCAAACGTCCCATTCGCAGAATGCCCCTTTCGTAAAACGTCCCTTTCGCAGAATGTCCCTCCTTTGTCAACAAATATATCACTTGCGTATTAACTATATATGAGACTCATAAATTTTAAAATTCGGGAAATGACAGTAAAAACCATTCATCATCAAAATAATTTAATATTCCCATATAAACATTACAATGGGTTACCAATATTTAAGGTTTCATGTGGGACTTAGTATATTATTGCAAGGTGTTGTCTGTGATGGGCGAAAATCTGTCTTATTATTATTTATTTATTTAGAAATGCATAGTGACTTATGCATGCTAGTTTAAAATAATAAAATACATTAAATGCAAAACGTCAAAATGCTATAAAATTAATGAAAGTATGTCAAAGAATCAATAAAACATAAAGCAAAATACAAAATTCAATAAAATACAAATATGGCAAATAACAAAATTAAAATAAAAAGAAATTAAATAATAACATACCACAATTCAAATGAAATATGTATTTTTAAATGTCAATTACAAAATTATTTTGAATCAAAATATAGATTATTAATAAACAAAACGGCCTTTTTCATTATTTGGGTTAAACTGTCGGCAAATAGGTCAATATCATAGTCGTGGGCGAGCATGTCGGCAAGAAGACACAAAGCGCGGCAGGTAGGCGCATTTGCAGCAAATACAGTTCGCGTCGAAGGCTGCCATAGCAAGCGCGGACGTCGACGCGGTGCCACCGTCCCATCCTCATTCCAAGCCATGCGATTCGGCACCAGCAAGCCTACCCTGCTTAGTATCGTAGGGCTATCAGTCTTATTTTGAATAACAGACAAGTAATGGAATATTACCTGCACAGCCCTCCTAAGCCTAAGTGTATCCATTCCTACCATACCAGATACAAATAAGGACGGATATAGGTACGGGTAATAACCATATATTTTCTTAAACAGCCAACGTGCGCATTTAAGCTGTATTCTTTCGAGCAAGATTATATATTTATGTTCATGGGGATCCCATGTTAGCGAACCATATTCAAGTCTACTTCGTACATAAATATTGTAGAGGACAATGGCAACTTCTAACCTGTCAAACTGAGATGCAGTACGTATAACAAATCCGAGCATTTTGCTAGCCTTTTTGCAAACTACAGTGATATGATTATGGAAGTCTATTTTAACATCTAATATTATACCTAAGTCACGTATGTATTTCACTTACCCGTACCAAGGGCGCGTCAGATAAATTGTAAGTAACATTTAGAGGAGTCAAAAAAGTTATGACGTTTACACGAAAGCGGTCGTGTAAACGTCATAACTTTTTTGTGACGCCAACTGTGCAATTTAGTAGTTACAAAACGTCATAACTTTACATTTATGTTACAATGTTGAATGGAAGATGGTTCAACATACTCCATTCGAATCGTCGATGTCTTCTTGCAAAGCGACACAGTCCGAAGGTTCACTCACACCCAAGCTAAGTTTAAGGTCATCCGCAAACAAGAGACACTTGGCGCTATTTACATGTTCAGGGAGATCATTAATAAAGATCAAAAACAGTAATGGCCCAATCGCACTGCCCTGACTTACATTAGATCATGTATAATAGTCCCCAGACAGAAACCTCCCAACTTTAACGAATTGCCGACGATCACGTAAGTAATTCGAAAAGAACTTTAAGAGTTGCGGTGCAAAGCCAAATTTTGCTAACTTACACAACAAGATATCATTATTAACAAGGTCGAACGCTTTTTTAAAGTCAAAGTAAGCAGCGTCAACCTGCTTACCAGAATCCAGCTCTCCATAAACGTAGTCTAAATGCGCTACTAGATTTGTAGTAGTGGACCGAGTCTGCCGAAATCCCTGCTGGCTCATGTAATAAAAACTTACTTTGTTTATTTATAAGCTGGCATAATATTATTTCAAAGAGTTTTACAAATACAGAAGAAACTGCTATTAGTCTAAAAGTGGAAATTTCGCCATCGCTATCGTTTTGGTATCGCTATCTCTTATTGAAAAAACTACTCTTTTTAGTGGATAAGTATGGGTATTTGTTATGGTTTGTATGGTCGAGGAATCATTCGGACCGGTGTATCAGTGTATTTAATGTTGGAAGATATTTACAATGATTGCTGTAAATAAAATCACATTAATTTATATATACTTACATACGAAGTATTAGATTTTAAACGCAAATCAAGCCGATGAATACTGAATAAAGGTATTTAAATATTTTGGAACACATGTTCATAACGTCCCATTCGCGGAATGCCCCTTTCGCAAAACGACCCTTTCACAGAATGTCACTCTTTTGTCAACAAAATATATTACTTACATACTAACTTTATATGAGACTCACCAATTTTATGATTCGGGAAATGACAGTAACTAAAAACCTATTAATAAATAAAAAATCTATGTAAATAGGTTGCCAAGACGACCACTTAAGGTTTACACTGTGATACAGATATCAGATCTCATGAAGAGCCAAGCATCTGAATTTACACGGCTTAACTCTACCGACCCTTACTTCAACAAATTCTACATACCAGCACAGATATCAGTAAATATGTATGGTTTGGTTGTTACGTTACATATGAAACATCCAAGTCGATCTGATATCTTTTTCAGAGCGCAAACCTTATGTGGTCGTCTTGGCAACATTTTATAGTAAATGTTTTTGGTGGGATTTTATATTATTGAATATTATATACCTATTATATACTTTTCAACAAGTATATAATACCTATTCTGCGAAAGGGACATTTTGCGAAGAGGGCATTTTCCAAAAGGGACCAGGGGGTGAAAGGGTCATTTTGCGTTTTTAAGTTATACTGAACAATATTTTCATAATGTAGGTATTTCAGACGGAACGTTTAAGGATTCTTTTCACGTGTAGTGGTGCAATTTTTTGTGACGCCAACTGTGCAATTTAGTAGTTACAAAAAGTGTTTATTCCAATTCTTTCCGTCTTCAATAGCGGTGTAGGTACACTCACCAATAAAGTGTATTGGTATTTGTTGCTATACGGTTTTCTTTAGCCATTTCTTATAAAATTCAGACCGTAACAAGGCCACATGTGGTCGTTAATGCTTGAAAATATATGTAGAGAGAAGCAGAATCATTGTTACATTTATGCGTAACAATGATACGCCTGATAAGTGTTACAATGAACCAAACCGACGAATCTATTCGCAGCGTATATTTTTCCTTTTGTTTAGGGACGGCGCTCAGTAGGTACTATCTGACTGGTTTTCCCCGGATTCCCCCTAGTTTGAAAGCGGTTCGGGGGCCGTCTAGAAGGGGTTTTTGAAAAGTGTCCTGCGAACACATTTGTTGTCAGGGGGAAATCCATTGTTTTATAGATAAGCAATACATTAAATATAAGCTTTTCAAAAAATCATCCCACGTTAACCCGTAAATCAAGAAGTTTCGGCAATATATAGAATACATAGAGATGTATGTATAAGAATTATTTGTTGCGGCTACATACGTATTTTATATAGACGATACCTATTTCATTCGATTTAATGACAAGCTGTTTTAATGAAAACAAAGTTTATAACAAAGAAAAATTTATTCAGAGGTGTTGAGGAAATACCCTTATTTTGCCAAATATCTGAGAATTTTGGCCATTTTATCCAGCGTTTGTAACTTAGGTGATGATAGTTCTATTGGCGAACGATTTTATCTTTAACCCAACGGTCGGGTAAGAGAAACGGAGAAATTATCCATTGACGAAACTTGTTTTTGAGTATAGATACCATTCTACGCTAATCTAAAATTCATTTGCAAGATTTCTTCCACACGAAACGACTAACGAGAAAAGCCAAATAAAATATTAACAAACTATGCTAAGATCCAGTCTGGTTATAAAATCCTGTCTGGTTTAATATGAGTTTCTGTCTGTCATATAGATCTACATTGCCCTTTATAACATATTATTTAAAGAATTTTTTTCGTAGATATTACAAATTAAAAAATTGCGGTACGTAGCATTTGCGGCGGTACTGGCCAAAAGGGGGGAACGGGAGCGTGCCTATATACGGGTACAATGGTGATATTCGTAACATTGCACCCGGTGTGGGTCGCTAGTTAAAGAAAAAATTAAAACCTGACTAAAGGGTTTATTTTTTTTTTCTTTAATAATTTGTCGACTTTACGGATTCAAGCGTCATCTTTTGCGCATGGGCCATGCCTCCTCTGTCAGACCCCCCCCCTCCCCCTTCTCTTACATGTGTTGACTATTAATTTGCTACAAATAGGACTCAACTTAAAACAAATCGGCTCATTATTTTATAAGCTAGGAAGCGATACAGTACAATTATTTCAATATGTTCCTCATTGTGTTTGCTAGTGTCTGTTTATTTGCTACGGGCGGTAAGTCATCTTTTATACTATTTCATTTTAATATGAAGACTATTATACGCCTACAAAGTTCAGTAGGCAAATGTCGTTTCAAACTAGGTAATGAATTTACTGTAAATAACAATTAAATATATGTACGTTACTCGACGCTCTTACGGTGAAGGAAAACATCGTGAGGAAACCTTCATGCACGCCTGCGAAGAAATTCGAAGGTTGTGTGTGAAGTGGTCCAATCCGCACTGGGCCAGCGTGGACGACTAAGGCCTAATCACCCTATATATATATATATATATATATATATATATATATATATATATATATATATATATATATATATATATATATATATATATATATACGGGTAAGCTCGTGCCCCTCGGTGGGGACGTTTAATGTGCTGATGATAATGATGATGATGAACCATTAAATCACGTACGCTATGTTGAATGTTGTTCCAAATGGACTGTAGTATTAAATAATAAATTTATTCATCGCCACTTTTATCTTTCGATGGATTTTCGTCGCCTAACATCAGCGATTTGCGCTTTGAGCAATGCAATGCGCCGTACTCATACTAACATACGCAGCTGGGACATGGACACTGACTGCGGGATTGGTTCACAAGTTCAAAGTCATTCAACGCGCAGTGGAGCGACCTATGCTCAGGGTCTCTCTTGGGAATAAGATCCGAAATGATTTTATTCGTAAAAGAACTAAAGTTACCGACATAGCCCGTCGGTTCAGCAAGTTGAAGTGGCAGTGGGCTGGTCACGTATGTCGCAGAACCGATGGCCGTTGGAGCAGACGAGTTCTGGAGTGGAGACTGCGTCTTGGCAAGCGAAGCGAAGGACGCCCTCCGGCCCATTGAACCGACGACTTGCGAAAGGTCGCTGGTGGAGGTTGGATGAGGTAAGCGGAGGACCGGGATATCTGGCGCAAAATGGGGGAGATGTATGTCCAGCAGTGGACTGCGACAGGTTGAAGAGAGATAGAGAAAGCTAAATTACTTTAGGGACTCACAATATAAATTTAATTCAAATAATATTATGAAAATATTCGTGTTTTCTACCTATAAAATGTATTTATTCCAACTGTCGTCCACGCGGGCCCAGTGCGGATTGACCAACTTCACGCACAACCTTTGAATCTCTTGGCAGGCGTGCGCAGGTTTGCTCACGGTGTTTTCTTTCACCGTAAGAGTGTTGGATAACGTACGTATATCAATTCGAAAACACATTGATGCCTGTCGAGATTTGAACCTCAGCCCTCTCGGTAGTAGGGCAACAGTCCACACCGACACTCTCGTCTTCGTTATAACTATGTTCGACGTTAATAAGACAAGGATACGTAGGTTTTTTTGTGTGGTGCGTTTTTAAAAAAATACTAGTTGTTACCAGCGGCACAAGGTATTATCCGTAGTAAAATGCAGTTTATAAGTTAATTTAGCTTGAGTGTCAGCTAACTCTATTCTAATTGAAATCGCTTCTGGCGAAGTGACGTGAAGAAGTGACAAATATGACACACTCCCAAACTTTCTCTTATATTAGTGTGTTTTGCTATCACTTAGGTAACGCACTGACCATAGTACCGTCGAAGGAATGGAGCGGCGAGGCCACCCGTCGCACGGACGTGTTGCAGCAGCCCGTGCCCATGGCCGTCATCCACCACACCGTCACCGGCGCCTGCGCCTCCGACGACGCCTGTGTGCGCATCTCGAGGAACATCCGCGACAACTACATACAATCCAACCGGGTTGATGTACCTTATAAGTACGTTATAGAGTTTTATTCATATAGAAAAAAATACTTCGGATGAACTTGCTCAGATGCTGAATAGGCTCAATGAATCTTCCTGACGCATGAATCTAGAGAAGACAAAAATCATGTTCAATGATCATGCCATGCCACAACCCATATGCCTCTGTCGATATGATTCGACCTGAGTCAAACCATCCAACCTCCTATCAGAACTAACATACGCAGCTGAGACATGGACACTGACCGCAAGATTAAGTCTGGATGAAATCTGGCATTGAGAGTCTGAAGTGGCACCTACTTAGACGACACAGTACCCATTCTACCACCTAGAAGCAGTACAATTACTTGGCAAGTTTTGGCCTGTATAACTAGAAGATTGTTTCAAGCCATGGGTGGTGAGTCTAGCCCACTTGGCAGTGTGATTGATGAGTGCATAATTAAGTTTTGACATTCCAGGGGGACTTAAATTAGGAAATAACTATATTTTCAGCTTCATGATCGGCGGCAATGGGAAGGTGTACGAAGGCGCCGGCTGGAACCGTGTTGGCGCCAGCGTCCGCGGGTTCAACTCCAAGATCATATCGATCAGCTTCATTGGAGATTTTAGCAGTAAGTACTCTGATTTCTCTAGGACTTTTCGCTGTTGGATGCAGATGGCTCTTAGCATAAAATAGTTAATGCAACGAGCCTAAGGGCATCCCAGAGCGGGACTCAGACCTCGGCTTACTACCGCTCTTGTTTGCAAATGACCTTCAAAGCTTCATCGGCATGTGGCTTACGCCTTTTCATCGTCAGCTCATTAAACGTCCCTACCGAGGGGCACGAGCCTACCCGTAAAGGATGTATAGACCTTAGTCGTCCTCGCGGGCCCAGTGCGGATTGGCCGACCTCACGCACAACCTTTGAATTTCTGTATGGGCGCAGGTTTCGTCACTATGTTTTCTTTCACCATAAGAGCGTCGAATAAACGTACCAACAGTAAGCTGCCAACTTTTAACCGGCCTAAATAAGGTCTACTGTAGGGTTCAGACTTTCCCACTCAGAATGGCTGTAGGAAGATTGGGTCGTTACACACCGCGACAAGTTGTTAAAGATTTCCGGCCACCCATTGACTAGATGGCGTTGAGTGAACGGCTGTGTATTCTTGAACAAAAAATAGAGACGTAAATCTAAAAAGGAAAAAAATATTCAACTACGTAAATAGAAATGGTAATATAATTCTTTTATAATTTTGAAGTCGGTGCAAAGTAAATCAAGAACTCGTACTAATGAAGTAGTAGTGCTATTAGTAGATTTTTAAAAGTTCGATTTCTCTTGTCTACCTTCATCAAACCATGGCTTTCTTTACACCTGTGAAGTATTCTCTTTACAACAAAAAAGTATCATTAAAATCGGTTCATAAACGACGAAATATCCGCGAACAAACATAATTAAAGGATATGCACAGTCGAATTGAGTAAGTTCCTTTTTTGAAGGCGGTTAAAAATATTTTTGTTTTGCCAGATGTCAAACCTACGCCAGAAGCTTTGCAAGCAGGTCTGGATCTTCTCGCCTTCGGCCTCCAGAACAAGCACCTGTCCGCAGACTACCAGCTGGTGGGAGCTCGTCAGCTGGTCGCCACTGTCAGTCCTGGAGACGCGCTGCAGAATGTAATAAAGACATGGCCTCATTGGAGCAATGTCCAACCTCAGGCATAGACAATAATCATTTATACAACATATAAGTATATATTTTTAAAGTTTTTTTCTGGTATAAATTCATAGTCTTTCTTCAAAAGGCATAAATTGTTGCATGTCATGAGAGCCTTTAAGTATAACAAAAAATTGTAATGTAACGTTTAAGTGAATATTGTAAATTTGATTATCATTTGTTATGTTGGTTGTAATAAACAGTCTCTTGTCTCATTCATTTAAATATATTTTTATTATATAACAATTATTTTTTATATAACAATAAATAATTTAATTTGCCTTTATCCAGTAGGTAGTACCAGTCTATAGCGATATGTTGATGAATGAGAAAAAAAAGAAATGTTTACTTTTTTACAAGAATTTAGAAACATGAACGATTTCAGTACCTACAAAAGTTTTACTTAAAAAATATAAACAAAGACGCATCCCGCGCAGCGGATTTCTAGAAAAGGAAATTTTAAGTCATTAAACGTGTTGAGTTTATTTCATAATGCCAATGAGCTCATGACCACATGTTAAACATTATGCATTTTTTGTAATTACGGGACAGTAACTAAAAACCTTTTTATAAATAAAAAACCTATGTAAATTGTCGCCAAGACGACTACACAAACCTTTTGCACTATGATAAAGATATCAGATCTCATGTAGAGGCAAGCTTCTGAATCTTCACGGTTAAACTCTACCGACCCTTACTACAACAAATTCAAATATCAGCAAATATGTATAGTTTGGTTGTTTTGTTACATATAAATAATAATAATAATAAATAAATAAATCCACTGACATTCACACAGCGCCATCTAGCCCCAAGTTAAGCGTGAAGCCCGTATTATGGGTACTAAACAACGGATAAACATACTTTAAACATTTTTTTTTGTAAATACATATATATTATACATAGAAAACACTCAGACCATTACAAACAGACATGTTCATGCACACAAATGTTTGTACTGCCCGGGGATCGAACCCGGAACCCTTGGTGTTACAGTCGACCACTCAACCGCAACACCAAATGGGTCGTCATATACGAAACCTCCAAGTCGTATGATATCTTTTTCATTGGGCAAACCTTATGTGGTCGTGTTAGCAACATTTTACATGAAATGTTTTTGGTGGGATTTTATATTATTGAATCATCATCATCATCAGCTCATTAAATTTCCCCACCGAGGGGCACTAGCCTACCCGTATAGGGTGATTAGGCCTTAGTCGTCCACGCAGGCCCAGTGCGGTTGGACGACTTCACGCACAACCTTCGAATCTCTTCGCAGACGTGCGCAGGTTTCCTCACGATGTTTTCCTTTACCGTAAGAGCGTCGGATAACGTACACATATTTTTCGAAAATTCAAAAACACATTGGTACGTGGGCAGGATTTGAACCTGAGACGTACCGGTAGGATGGCAACAGTGCACACCATTGAGCCACCTATTAAATTATATACTTGTTAATAAAGAATGTCCCATCTGCGACAGGGACGTTTGCGAAAGGGAACTGTGCGGATGCGATGTGTTTATCCCTGCAAGGCACCCGCCCGCCAAGAACTATGACTTAATTCGTTGTAAGAGTGGACTGTATGACTCTTGTTCTGTCGTAAAGAAATAATTGACGGCGAGTGCTTGCCGGTGTGGTCCAACGGTAGATGCGGTGGTAGTTCTGGTGGCGTCGCAACGCCACGTGCAGTAACGCTGGTCGGGTCGAGGGGTCATTGGTAAGGAAACGCAGCAATTATTCTTCATAAACTTGCAGGGCTTGGTTCGCAGTTGGGCTTCTATTCTTCCGTAATCGCGTAGTTCTCTTCGCCGAATGCATGATTTTTTTTTTTTTTTTTTTGGAAAGGATTTTGTTGTTGGCCGCAGATGGCCTTAACGACGTCACCGGATGAAAATGGCGAGCCTAGCTCAGCCGATGATTGGCTCCGGTCGCGGCACGAGACCGCTTCCGGATACCTATCGAAGTAGGAAGAAGGACGGCCACTAAGGGCGCCCACTAGGGCTCGAACCTCGACTTAGTGCCGTCCCTCGGACGAGGGAGGAATATGACGCAGTGAGACGCTGTGAGGATTGGGAATCACGCGTCCGCCGGCGGATGCGGTGTCCTAATGTTCGTGTACGATGTACAGTGTGCTGAGTGTGAGTGTAAGGCGCGTTGGCCTCTGTGATAGTGTCATCTGGGTCGAGTAATATGTGCCTCGGTCGGCGATGTTTAAATCGAACACCCTTCATGGGCAGATAGTTTGCCGCTTGGGCAACGAGCGGGTTGATGTGACTGGACGCGTTATCGAAGAAGCGACGGGACGCTTCTTTCATAAATGACTTAATAGAGGGAATGTCGAGGTCCCTATGTAGGTCGATGTTCCTAATATACCAGGGAGAGTTTGCCGCGGCGCGTAGAACTTTGTTTTGAATTCGCTGAAGGCGATTCAACAATGAGGGAGCTACGTGTGCGAAGACGACACTAGCGTACGTCATGACGGGTCGAATGCAAGCTTTGTAAATTGTCAACTTATTTCTAAGTGACATTTTACTCTTCCTACCTATGAGATGATAAAGCCTGCCTTGGAAGAAGGCAGCTCTGTTCCTGACTGTCCTAATGTGTTGTGCGAACGAAAGTCCCCTATCTAAGATGACGCCTAAGTATTTGACCTTCTTCTCCCAGGGGATCGGTTGGCCAAAAAGAGTGATCTGTTTGAGGTCGCGTACTGTGCTTCGGCTAAGTTTCTTGGCAGATCTCGCGATGGGCCCCCGTGAAAAGAGCATTGCTGCACTTTTCTCGGGGTTCACCTCGATACGCCATTTCCTAAACCAATCTCCTAAGGTGTTAGCGGCAGATTGTAGTACGCGAGAAATGCGACCTTTGTTGCGATCTGAGTAGTAGATAGCGGTGTCGTCCGCAAATAGGGCTAACTGCGCGGCTGCATGTTTCGGAATGTCGTTGACGTACAACGAGAACAAAAGTGGCGATAATACGGAGCCTTGCGGACTCCGGCTCTAACTGGGTGCGGTGAAGAGAGGGTTCCTTCTACCCGGTAGCGAAATGTGCGGTTCGACAAAAAGTCTCGTATGATGCGCACGAGCCTGTCGGGAATGCCTAGCGTGTATAGCTTGAATAATAAGCCGTTATGCCAAACTTTGTCGAAAGCCTTTGCTACGTCGAAAAATAAAGCCCCGTGGGCACCGGTTTTGGTCTATTGAGACCATCTAGGACATGTTCGGTCAAGCGGTGTACCTGCTGAACGCACGAATGGCCGGCTCTAAAGCCGAATTGTTCGTTGATGAGAAGGCCGTTGGAGAAAACAAAGTTCCTAAGGCGAATAGCTAATAACCGTTCATAAATTTTGCCCATAGTCTTGAGGAGACTAATGGGCCTATAGCTTGTTGGATGTTTGCGGTCTTTCCCTGGTTTCGGAATGCCTATGACAATCGCTTCTTTCCACGCGCTGGGAAATACAGCGTTTGCCATGGCCGCGTTAAAAATGGTTACAAGTAGTAAAATCAGATGCGCGGGTAAGAACTTCAGTACTCGATTGGTGATACCATCGAGGCCTGGAGCCTTACCGGACGAAATTGCCGAATGATTGTTGTCACTTCGTCGACGGTGGTCGGCGGAAGATCGACATTCAGTGGCAGAGAGGAAGAGACGCGGAACTATCGGGCCTAACCAGTGGTGGTGTCGCGGCGATGTGTCGGATTTTGCCGATCTCGCCAACTTCCAGTAAGCTTGGTGTGAAGGCGAGATTTCCCTAAGTAGGTCGTCCCACTGATCGCCCCGCAGCTCCCTCATGCGCTCCTTGACAGCACGCTGTAAGGAGCGCAAGTGGGCCCTGTTGGTGTCAGTGGGATAGGTGTCGTAAGCGCGCGTGGCGGCGTTCTTGGCCCTAAGAAGATCCCTAGCATCGTCAGGCAGCCTCCAGCGATGGTTAGCCATCACTGGAACCTGCCTAGACGATTGAACATTACCTCTGAGATGTGATTAGTTAGTGAATCGATCGCGACGTTTGTATCGTCGACCGTGACGATCCTATCGGGTATAGCGTCCAGTTGTGCACTGTTACAGGCTCGGATGTTGGTCGCAAGCTTGTTCCAGTCCAGAACTGTCTTCCTGGGTTCCGCGGCGTCTACTGGGTTGCCTAACTGAAGAATGACGGGTCGATGATCTGAAGTTAGTTCATGTACCGTTTCTATAGAACATAGCCGGAGGCTGATGTTCTTTAGAATGGCCATATCCAAAATGTCGGGACGGTGGTTAATATTCGCGGGATAATGGGTAGGTTCAGCGCACCAAAATATCGAGGTTGAGATCCTCAGCAATCTTGCTCAACTTCCTACCTTCGGCGTGGTCGTTGTGCAACACCACTGAGTATGCTTGCTATTGAAGTCGCCACCAAAAATGACGGCGTTTCCCATAGCAAGCAATGCCTCAAAATCGCTTTCAGTGGCTGCGCATGATTTTTCCTTTTTTTTTTTTTTTTTTTTTTTTTTTTTTTTTTTTTTTCGGAATGACTTATTGCTGTTGGCCGCAGGTGGCCTTCACAGCTTCACCGACAGTTGGCGAGCGCAGATGGCTCTCAGCCCAAAAATTTAAGCAACGGGCCTAAGGGGTCCAGAGTGGGACGCGAACCTCGGCTTAGGGCGTTGCTGGGGGGAGGGCTAGGTAACCTAGTATACGTTTGGGAGAAAACGACGGGCACGTGCCGGTATCGTGAATAGGGACTGGTCGAACCTACAGGGATTCGCGGCGAAGGCCCCCGCCGGCGGGGACGGAATCTCGGTCTTGATGTGTTACGTGTGTGAAGCAATTGAGATGCCTTACGCTTTTTGTCTGTCGCAATGGCAACAGTGATCGGATCATCTGGATCGTCGAGCACGTCCCGGGGACGTCTGCGTTTAATGGCTTGCGTAAAGGCGCGGTTGTTTGCTAAAGACGGATAATTGGCAGCTTGGGCAATTAAGGGGTTACTGTGTTCTGATGCAGAGTCGAAGAACGTTTGGAAGCTAACTTGAGAAACTGCGCAATGGTCGGCAGTCCTAAGTCGATGTGAAGATTTCATTGCGCATGTACCACGGGGCGCCCGGCTTGCGCATGAACCTATTCTGAAGTACCTGTAACCTATGGATTTGATCGGGTTTTGCCTGTGCAAATACTACGCTAGCGTACGTCATAATTGGTCTAATGCACGCCGTATAAATTCGTACCTTATTTCTAAGGGACAATTGCTACGAGCGTGCAAGAGATTGTGCAATCGGCCGAGAGCGAAGGCAGCTCGGTCGCGTACTGTCTTAATATGGGCTGCAAAACTGAGCCTACTGTCTAGAACTACACCTAAGTAACGGGTCTTCCTTTCCCAAGGGATAGGTTCCCGAACATTTTGATCGGAGGACCACTGACCTCGAGCGCCACCGCCCCTCTGGAAGAGGACCGCTGCGCTCTTGTCGGGATTGACTTCTATTTCTCCATTTCCTAAACCAATCACCTAATATGTTGGCTGAGGATTGGAGAGTTTTGACTATGGGGCCTGGTTTACGCGAGGAACAATAGATGGCGTGTCGTCGGCAAACAGAGCATGTCAGTCTTAAGTCGGCCTTTGCGAAATGCCGGCAAGTCACTAGTATACAGTGTAAACAACAATGGGGATGTACGAGCCCTGCGGCACGCCTGCACGCAGGGGATGGGGCCTAGACAGAGTACCGTCTACTCGATAGCGGAAGGTGCGATTCGATAAAAAGTCTCGTATGATGAGCACGAGACGTCGGGGCACGTTAAGTTGTACAACTTGTAAATCAAGCCGGCGTGCCAGACTTTATCAAAGCTTTCGCCACGTCGAAGAAAAGAGCGCCGTTCTATGAGGACGCGAACGGTTAAAATGATTTTCCAGAAATGTGCCCGTTTTTATACTTTCCGCGAGCCCGTGTGCTCCCCGCGTCCCTCGCATTCCCGTCATTTATTATCAAATATTTACATTTTTCTCTATGTTACAGTTATTTCTTTCTATAAACTGTTTACAATATCAATATTTCGTACTTACTCTATACGTATTATAATTACAATTCCAATTAGTGTAATTAACATACTTAAAATCTAATAAGAAAATATGTATGGAGAGAGATAGCAACGTGGCGTCACTCCCGTTTCACTCACACAGGTTAGAGGGAGGCGGCACGCCGCGTCTCTCTTCGTCCCTCTCGCACACTATAAATATAGCGGGACTTCTAGCTTGTCCTCTTAGTTCACTATGCGCTAATTGCGCGGCAACTCCTGATGTACACCTATTTCCTATGAATTATTATTACTTTACCTACTTATTTACTATTTTAGGTGTACACAGGGTAAATGAAAGACGTAACGAGATGATTATTATTAACTAAACTGTTTCCTACCTATCTGTTTGCGTAATAACTATCTATTTACCTATCTTATAAATCTTAAGTATTTACTTCTATTTGCTATTTAGCACAACTATAACTATAATATTATTCTGTAAACTATCTAAACATCTGTTATACAAAATATTTAACTTTCTTACTATCATTAATCGTCTATACAACTATATTCTTAACTATTAATTACATCGCTATTCTATCTATTATTTATTTCACATATCTATGTATCTATATTTCTGTGACGGTCGTCCCGAACAGAAACCAACCATTGTATGAATGTAATATTATGAGGCAATAAACATTTTTTATTATTATTACTATTAAAAAAGGTCATTTTGCGTTTTTAAGTTCACGAATAGGTACGCCGAGACCCACTGAACAATATTCCGCCATTTCAGACGAAACGTATAAGGATTATTTTCACGTGTAGTGGCGCAATTTTTTGTGACGCCGCAACATAGTAGTTACAAAAGAGTTTATTTCAATTTGTTCCGTTTTCTATAGCGGTGTAGGTACACTCACCAACAAAGTTGCTATACGGTTTCCTTAAGCCATTTCTTATACAATTAGACCGTAACAAGGCCAATGTGGTCAATAAGTAATTCTTGAAATATATGTAGAGATAAGCAGTATCATTGTTACATTTATGCGTAGCTATGATATGTCTGTTAGGTACGTGTAACAATGAACCAAATCGACGGATCTATTCGCCGTACATTTTTCCTTTTGTTTATGGACGTCGCTAAGTACTACTGACTGGTTTTCCCCGGTTTTGAAAGGGGTCCGGAGGCCGTCCGGAAGGGTTTTTTGAAAAGATCCTGCGAACACATTTGTTGTCACAATCTGCGATCAATCCTGCGATCACATAAGGAAAACGCGTTTCTTTCGAATTTCCAGAAATAAATTTACTGTTAAATTAAAAAAAACTTTTTTTTTAAAGTTAAGTTAAGTTTCAATTATTATATACTAATGGTATATAATAATTGAAACACAATAAAGATAGAATGGGCGCATTTTAAAATATCGGAATCAGGGCCTGTACAATATCGTCACCAAAGTGGCAAAATCGCAAAAGGTGTCATCCGCTATGTGGTGCACCCCGTGGGAATTCGAGCCCACGATTCTCGAACACGCAGCGATCTGAACAGACCACAGACCCAATGTTGTAAAAAAGGATAGATTCGTGATATGCTCACAAAACAATCGAAAAAAGTGTTCCGAATGCAGTGACACCACACATACACATATTTCGAATGAGCGTACATTTACTAAACAAAAGACTACAAACTGTACTCTTTCGGCGGTTCGTTTTTGAGGCACGGATGGCATATCTACCTTTATAATACAGAATATCATTGACAGGACCACGTAGGTAGTTAACCCTTTGACTGCCAATGACGCCTTTAAGCGCCAAACACAATAGATTTTCTATTGTGTTTGGCGCATATTGCGCATGGGCCATGCCTCCTGTCAGACCAAAACACACTGCGTTATCCCCTCCCCCCTCTATGACCATTAATTTCCTACAAATAGGAACAGCCTGAAAAATTCGACACATTATTTCAGAAGCACGGAAGCGATATAGTATATATACGATATAGTATAATTGTTTCCAAATGTTCGTAATTTGTTTGCTGGTGTCTGTTTATTTGCCACAGGCTGTAAGTCATCTATTACTAATTTATTTCAATAAGGAAATTATTACAGCCTACAAAGTTCAGTAGGCAAGTGTTGTTTCAAAGTAGGTATTGAATAAACTAAATTAACCATTATTTCACGCATACTATGCTGATGTTGTTCCACATGTATTGAAGAATAATGAAATAAATCAATTCATCGCCACTTTTATCCGTTGATGCATTTTCGTCGCCTAACATCATCGATTTGAGTTTTGAGCAATTCAATGCGTCCTGACAGTACCGTATATGCAGCTAAGACATGAACACTGACTACGGACTCAACCCCGAGCTATGCTCGGGGTCTCTTTGTAAAATAAGATCAGAAATGATTTTATCCGTAGGAGAACTAATGTTACCGACATAGCCCGGATCAGCAAGTTGAAGTGGCAGTGGGCTGGTCACGTATGTCGCAGAACTGATGGCCGTTGGAGCAGACGAGTTGGAATGGAGTCCGCGTCTTGGCAAGTTAGCGTAGGACACTCTGGCCGATGAATTGCGAAAGGTCACTGGTGGTGGATGAGGAAAGCGGGGGACCGGGATATGAAACTGGGGGAAATCTGGACGGCGACAAGAAAGAAAGAAAGAAAATACATTTATTTGACCATAAAATTATATTACAAGACTATAACAGTACAAAACAATTCAACGATTGAAGAAACAAAGAAAAAAACAATATGAAAAATACGAAAAAAAGCAAATCATTAAGTCCTTAATAAGAAAGAAAATACAATATATTTATGGTCAAAAAGGCCAGTCTCAGCGTTTGTTGCCGTGTGTTGAGTTGGCATTAAATAATTTCAAAAGTAGAGTGAAGAGAGATAGAGAACTAAATTTCTTAGTTAGGTAGGTATTGTTTGGTTGGGGCCGATAAACCAGGGTCGGACGTGAGTTTGTGGGGCAGGCTCAAACTACGAGAGACCTATTTACACTAGCCACGTCAAAAATGTTTCTTTAATGATGTATTAGCCATAAATTCTTTATTGCACAAAAACAAAATATTATAAAATCTGCAGAAAAAGAAAGAAAAGAATAAAGGGCTATTGTTTTAATAGGGTCTTGAGGCCCTAGTATCTGGGGCCTG
>PQWD01005818.1:101760-124945 GCA_019425675.1 Leucinodes orbonalis
TCGCTACTTGCATGATATTCACATCCGCATGAACACTGATTAATGCGGATGCAGATATCCAAATCTATGCGGAAGTTCCGCATTTGCGGATGCGGATGCGAATGTTCGCAACAACCCTACTAAATATAGTCAAAGTGCTTACTTTGACGACCCATTTGGTGTAGCGGTTGAGACGTCGACTGCAACACCAAGGGTTCCGGGTTCAAAGCCCGAGCAGTACAAACATTTGTGTACATGAACATGTCTGTTTGTAATGGTCTGAGTGTTTTCTATGTATAATATATATGTATTTACAAAAAAATGTTTAAAGTATGTTTATCCGTTGTTTAGTACCCATAATACGGGCTTCACGCTTAACTTGGGGCTAGATGGCGCTGTGTGAATGCCAGTGAATATTAACTATTTACTGCGCAGGTATAGTCAAGTACAAATGTATGGATTTTGTAAACTGCGCCTCGTCTTGTGCGAAGTTCGTAGTGGCGAGTTTGGCGAGTATATTTGGAGTACAATTTTGTTTGTTTCAGGAGAATGGTACCCTGCAATGTGACATATGCACTCAGTACTGTCCCAGTGTGGTCTCACTTAGGGGTCATATGAAATCGCATACTACTAAGTAAGTGTACTATAAAGGCGACATTTGTATGTTTCTTTATTTATTACATACTTTATTGCACTTTTAAAAACGAAAAAAACAGAAAAATATTAAAATACACATTAATTACAATGGGCGGCATTATCGCACAAGGCGATCTCGTCCAGGCGTAGCGTGAGTCATTCTGTATGAGTATAGGGTGGAGAAAGAAGAAAAAAAAGTTGAAAAAGGGGATTTTTGTGCAATTAATGTTTGTTACTTCTTATCGTCAAAATAGCTGTAGCGTTTTTAATAAAATTCGGTATGGGGCTTAACTGAATTAACATATAGGCTACGTTGTCGGAAAAATATATTTTAGTGGTGGGTAACACTGCCAGGCGCCAGTCAAAAGAAAATCTGTTGTGTCTGGCGCCTTAAGGCGTCATTGGCAGTCAAAGGGTTATTAAAGGTTTTGATAACGATGTTTGAATTTCAATGGATCATCATCAGCTCATTATTATTTCAGTGGATATTTACCCATTTTGTGTTGCGGTTGAGACGTCGACTGCAAAACCAAGGGTTCCGGGTTCGATCCCCGGGCAGTTCAAACATTTGTGTGCAAGACCATGTCTGTTTGTAATGGTCTGGGTGTTTTCTATGTATAATATGTATGTATTTACAAAAATGTATATAAGTATGTTTATCCGTTGTATAGTACCCATACTACAGGCTTCACGTTTAACTCGGGGCTAGATGGCGCTGTGTGAATGTCAGTGGATATTTATTCATTCCACCATCCGCAGGTATAAGTGTAAGGTGTGCGGCTGCGAACGCCAGTCCCGTCAGCACCTGTTGGAGCACCACTCCACGCACACTCAGTCCGCGACGGGCTACTCCTGCCGGTATTGCCACTTCGCCACCACGTGAGTCATTCTGTATGAGTATAATCCTCTATTCGAACCTTTCAGCTTATTACTAAGTACTTTGTTGTTTAGCCTTTCGTGTTGGTAAGTGTGATTGTAGCGTGTGTGTGTATTAATGTGTATGTGTTTGTTTGTGAATGTATGTGTGTTTTTGAATGTGTGTGTGATTATATGAGAATGGGATCGTGTGTCCTTTAGTGTGTGTGGTGTGTGAATGTGTATGTGTGTATTTGTTTGTGAATGTGTGTTTCTGTGTTTGTGAGTGTGTGTGTTGTTTGTGAATGTGTGTGTGAGTGTATAAGAATGGGATCGTGTGTCCTTTGTGTGAGTATGTGGGAATTCATAAAAAACACCCAGACCATTACGAACATAAATGTTCATGATATGTTTGTACTGCCCGGGATCGAACCCGGAACCCTTGGTGTTGCAGCCGACGTGTCGACACCAAAAATCGTAAAAAAAAATTTTGCTGTGTGTTTGTGAAGTTTACTTTTCTGTCTAAAGATAGCCTCAAAAGGGTACTGGTTTGCAGTAAACGTACATCGATGCAGCGCCACGTGAAATCACACCGGCCATCGGAGAAGCACTCGTGCCACCGGTGCGGGAAACTGTTCAAGAGTCTGGAGACCCTGAGGGTTCATACCATGTGAGTTGTTCTCACCAGCCTATAGCAGACAGTCTGTGCTCTCCATCAATGCCATATTGACGACCCATTTGGTGTTGCGGTTGAGAGGTCGGCTGCAACACCAACGGTTCCGGGTTCGATCCCCGGGCAGTACAAACATTTGTGTGCATGAACATGTTTGTTTGTAATGGTCTGGGTGTTTTCTATGTATAATATGTATTCGCAAAAAAATGTATATATTTATCCGGTGTTTAGTACCCTTAATACAGGCTTCACGCTTAACTTGGGGCTAGATCGCGCTGTGTGAATGTCAGTGGATATTTATTGTTTATGATTTATACATAGAAACACTCAGACCAATACAAACAGACATGCTCATGCACACAAACGTTTGAATTGACCGGGGATCGATCCCGGAACTATTGGTGTAAGAGCCGATGTCTAAAACCAACCAAATCGGTCGTCAAAATCCTCATATAAATCAAATAAAATGATTATTTTGGGAAAAGATGGCGCTGTGTGTCTTTTTCAGTAGATATTTATTTTATTAAAGACATTTAATATTGTAATATATTCAAAGACTAGAAAATACACTAAATAATAAAAGTAGATAACTAAAATACATTTAACCCTAAACACTTCATCATCATCAGCTCATTAAACGTCCCCACCGAGGGGCACGAGTCTACCCGTATACGGTGATTTGGCCTTAGTCGTCCACGTGGGCCCAGTGCGGATTGGACGACTTCACGCACAACCTTTAATTCTCTTCGCAGGCGTGTGCAGGTTTCCTCATGATGTTTTCTTCCACCGTTAGAGCGTCAGATATATATTTTAGGAAATTCGAAAAACTCATTGGTACGTGTCGCGATTTGAACCTTATTTTGTTTATATGTGTATTTTACAATTTTTGTATTGCAGAAAAGAGCCATCCGTGCCATATACGGCCTTAAATCACGTGACTCACTAAGGGAATTATTTAAACAAATAAATATTTTAACATTACCGTCTCAGTACATTCTAGACTGCGTCATCTATGTACACAAAAATTTAGATGTGTTTTCAAAAAAGTCAGATAATCATAGTTTGAACACTAGGAACAAACACAAACTTGCCGTTCCAAATCTCAGATTGCATAAGGTCGGGAACTCATTTGAGGGATTAAGCATTAAAATATTTAATAAGCTACCACAAAATGTAATTGATTTACCCCAGCATAAGTTTAAGTCTCATGTAAAGTAGATTTTAATAAAAAAAAAAGCTTACTATAGTATTGAAGATTATATAAATGATAAAAACTCATGAACATGTTGATCTCCACGCCTGCACTACTTTTTTTTTGTTATCATCTATTTAAATTTATATAATACTTAACTGCTTAATAGTACTTTTGTAGATTATTATATTTTTACCAATACATAATATGATAAAAATTGTAAATATAATTTGCTTTATATAATTATTTTTATTACAAATGATTCTGTATTCAGCACATTTTTTTGAAAAGAGAAATGAGTTTCTTCTCAATGGAAAACTACCTCCCGAACCAGTGGTAGCCTCATTTGACATTCATAAGTGTTCTATAAATACCTAAACTGAATAAACACTTTTCATTTCATATGGTTATATAACAGGCGTCACGACAAGCCGTCCCGTCTCCGGTGCGAGTGGTGCGGCCGCGTGTTCGTGTACCCGTCGCTGCTGCAGCGACACGTCCGCGCGGTGCACGAGCGCCGCGACTACTACTGCGTCGAGTGCGACCGCGGCTTCCGCTCCACGGTGGGTGCGAGCGGGACGGATATATATAGCTCTCTCTCTCTTAGTTACGATTTTACATAGGTCTAGATACGACTACTACTGCGTCGAGTGCGACCAACATTTCTACTGGCTGTTGGGTGCGAGCGGGACGGGTAGCGCTCTCTCTCTCTTAGTTATTTAGGATACTTGATATAGGTTAAAGCACGACTACTACTGCGTCGAGAACGACCGAGGCTTCCGGTCGACGGTGGGTGTGAGCAAGACAGATTTCGCTCTCTTTCTCTCTCTAGTTAATACGGAGATATGGTCGTCTAATACCGCGCGTCTAATAGACGGATACCGCTGTCTCTCTCACTCTCTCTTTCTTTAGTACGATTTTACATATCCTGTCCACTTTTAACATAAAAAAAAATAGTTAATACATTGATAGGATCCTCTAATTATGAGAATATTGAAAGAGCAAGTGTATTTACAATAGTCTAGAATAGCGAGTGGTTTGATTTTTTTGCACCACTTTGAGAAAGTCTAAATTTATGGTCTTGGCTTTGGTAGTGGTGGATGGGAATTGTTGAGGTTGTTGTTGAGTTGTTGTGCGAAATGATGAAGTTATTAAATAGACTTTGAGAAAGTCAAAGTGAGATATTGACTTTGTCAAAGTGGTGAATTGCAATTTGAAAGATGGTTTTTGATAATGTGGGAGAGTGATTGGGGTGATTGAATAGGATAACTTTGAGAAAGTCAAAGTGAGATATTGACTTTGTCAAAGTGGTGAATAGCAATTTGAAAGATGGTTTTTGATAATGTGGGAGAGCGATTGGGGTGATTGAATAGGATAACATTGAGAAAGTCAAAGTGAGATTTTGACTTTGTCAAAGTGGTGGATAGCAATTTGAAAGATGGTCTTTGATAATGTGGGAGAGCAAGTGGGGTGATTGAATAGGATGACTTTGAGAAAGTCGAGATGTTTATATAACAAATATATTTTTTGATATCCTTTCAGGAAAACCTAAGGTTACATTTCAAGAAGTCGAAGAAACATAGAGACCCTTCGAGCCAGCCGTGAGTAAACTTCACATCTAAATATATATAGCTAAAAGTAGTGGCGTGCACTCCATATATGTAAATAAGCAGTGCATACCCTGTGCGTCCAGACAACCCGGGAAACCGACAACATATTAAATGATTCTCACACAGCGCCATCTAGCCCCAAGTTAAGCGTGACGGCCGTATTGTAAGGTACTAAACAACGGATAAACATACTTATATACATTTCTTTTTGTAAATACATACATATTATACATAGAAATCACCCAGACCATTACGAACAGACATGTCCAAAGCCATGCACACAAATGTGTATACCGTCCGGGGATCGAACCCGGAACCCTGGTGTTGCAGCCGACGTCTCAACCGCAACACCGAATGGGTCGTCAAAACAACTAAATATCATCATCAGCTGGTGCGGCGTGTGAAGCGGCTGAAAAAGCCAAAACGTGCAAATACAGGGGTCTAGGCTCTGAATATGACTTTGTCCCATTCGGTGTCGAGACCTAGGGTCTCGTGGGGCCCTAGCGCTATTAGGCTTTTTAAAGAAATTTCCAAACGATTAGTCGACATTACTGGAGACCGAAGATCTGGCAGCTACCTTGGTCAAAGAATTAGTTTAGCGATTCAAAGGGGTAACGCTGCCAGTGTCTTCGGAACTTTACCAAAGGGGGGTTCTTTTAATTATTTTATTTAGTTATTATTTATTTTTTATATTTTAGTTATAATATTTAATTTTTAAGGTTTTTAGTTGTTAGTATTGAATAATAATAAATATCAATATTTTAATATCATCAATACAGAATACATATCGCTTCTTTCATACTATAGAGGCACATCTCAAAAATTAGCATTTTTGAGTTTAAGTTATAAACGGGCCCAAAATCATCACATCTACATGACGCTCTTGATAGAAAGAGAACGTGCAATGAAGCCGCCAAAACTTAGTTTATGCCTTTTGCATATTTCCGAGTAAAGTGTATCGTTTTAATAATGCTGGGATAAACTTAATATGCGATAAGTAATTCATAACTAACGGACATACTCTTATAATATTCTATTATTTTGCAATAATGTTTTAATTTATTTATGACTGATTTTGTGAGAACAGAGCTCAAGAATCTTCAAACGCGTTTTCCCAACAATCATGTTTTTCGAATTGTTTTTTTTCCGAACTGACTACTGCTGTTGGCCGCAGATGGCCTTTACAGCTTCACCGGGCAAGTGGCGAGCGCAGATGGCTCTCAGCCTTAATATTTACACAACGAGCCTCGCGGGCGTCCCCGAACGGGACTCGAACCTCGGCTTAGGGCGTTGCGGACGGGCGCGGGTAGCCTAACATATGTTTGGGGAGGAAAGCGGCCCGGCACATGCCGGTTACGCGAATAGGGACTGTGCGAACCTACAGGGACACGCGACGATGGCCCCCGCCGGCGGGGGCGGAATCTCGGTTGTCGGTTTGTGAGTGTAGTTTTAGTGATTTAGCTATTTCGGCCGCCGATGCGGCGGCGACCGTGGTAGGGTTTCGAATTGTGTCCCTATAATATGAAAGGTGCGATATATTGCTTATTCTAAGTGTTAGGGTCATCACACTACATATAACAATAACTGTATAGTTATGTAATGAGAGCGTCGGTGGCTCAGTGGTGCGGACTGTCGCCTTCCTACCGAGAGGGCTGAGGTTCAAATCCCGACACGTACCAATGTATTTTCGAATTTTCGAAAAATATATGTACGTTATCCGACGCTCTTACGGTGAAGGAAAACATCGTGAGGAAACCTTCATGCACGCCTGCGAAGAGATTCGAAGGTTGTGTGTGAAGTCGTCCAATCCGCACTGGGCCCGCGTGGACGACGAAGGCCTAATCACCCTACACGGGTAGGCTCGTGCCCCTCGGTGGGGACGTTTAATGAGCTGCTGATGATGATGATGATATGTAACTTATAGTATGTGTCATGGAGCTCGGACATTTTTCGGTTGACGTTTCTTCGTGCTTGTTCGTTTATTGTTTCTCTGTGTGGCGAAATATTAAACTGTCAATAAAGATGCCTTTCATCGTTGCAGAAACGAATGGACCGATGGTGGAACGAAACTAGCGTGTTTGTCGTGCGACAAAAGATTTTCGGTATTTATTTCTATCATTTCTATTCTCTTTTTATTTATTTTTATGGCGTAACAAGTCATGATGAAGCAAATTTATTTATTTTATTTATCTTTTTATTAAGGAAATTAACAGCTTAATATAATACATGTGTTTAGTGTACATGACATAATACATTAGACACAAAAATACAAAGCACGAACAAAAGTCACAGACATACATTTATTGACTTCGAACATAATAATATGTTCGAAAAATATACTTTCGAGGTTTAAATTGCAAAATCAAACTTAAAATTAGACCATTACTAAAAACGTGCACACTCAAGATGTTTAAAAATATATAAGTTGATAGGTTAGTTGGATGGTATGACTTTGGGAAAGTCAGAATGGGGCATTTTGACTTTGGCAAAGTGAGTCTTGATAATTGAGAAGATTGTTGTAGTGGTTGTGATAGAGTTGATAGAGTAAATGTATAAAGACACTTTGGAAAAGTCATAAGAGGTGTTTTTGACTTTGGTAAAGAGGATCTCGATATTTTTTGGTGATAGTTGTTGTTTGTGTCATTTTACAAAAGTCAAAATGGGATTTTTATACTTTAGCAAAGTGGTGATTGAAAATTGGTGTACGATGTGGTAGACGTCTTTCTTCAACCTATCACAGTCCACTGCTGGACATAGGTCTCCCCCATTTTGCGTCAGATATCCCGCTCCTCCGCTTCCCTCATCCAGCCTCCACCAGCGACCTTTGGCAAGTCGTCGGTCCATCGGCGGAGGGCGTCCTACGCTACGCTTGCCAAGCCCCGGTCTCCACTCCAGCATTCGTCTGCTCCAACGGCCCGAGGTTCTGCGACATACGTGACCAGCCCACTTCTACTTCAACTTGCTGATCCGGCGGGCTATGTCGGTAACGTTAGTTATCTTACGGATTAAATCATTTCTGATGTTATCCCTAAGAGAGACCCCGAGCATAGCTTGCTCCATTGGTAGACGTAAGACAACGAATTCGTAAATTGGTTGACCACTGTGAGAAAGACAGAATTGTAAATTTCGAGTTAACTTGTTTGCTTGCCCATGAAATTTTGTTTTAAGTATGTTTTCATTATTGCTTGTTATTTTTCAGCGTAAAAGCCTACTTACAGCGCATATGCTGACACACGGGCCTTGTTCGGATGAAAAGGTATCTATTTATTTAACCTTAGAATATTAAAAATCATCAGCCTATAGCACATTCCACTGCAGGGCACAGGCCTTCCTGTCAACGGCGGATCCAGGGGCAGGGCCATGGGGATCATGATCCCCCCCTGAGCTATTTTTAAGTACTATACTAACGTACATTAACAAAATACGGTATAAGTTCTTAACTTGACTACTACTATGTGGCTTCCTGTATAGCCATGAGGAGATTGTGCCGTAACCCAGCATGTTTGTACCTTTCGAACCCGGAACAATTGGTGTAGCAGCCGATGTCTCAACCTTTACACCAAATGGATCGTCGAACCCTTGAACCAACCACTTAGACAGTCGCATAGTTGGCATCGTCTACTCCAATAAACATGAATAAAATTTTATTTATTTCTCACAGAAAATCCAAGAGGATCATCAGCAAGAGGTGTCAACACTATTGGAGAGTTAATCCGGTAGTTGGCACCACTAATCGTTGACGCACTTTTTATGAACTGTCAAAAAGGAACGTTTCCATTTTGTGTGAAATTAGTGATGTGACGTCATAGCTCAGTATGAGCGTAGCCAGCCTTGGACTCAAGGTGGGGCAACCAAAAAATTTGTGTATTGTTTACCTAAGCATTAACACACCATATACACAGATATAGTTTAAATAAAACACCAATGACAAAAATAAGTTATTTTTATTTTAATATAGAATTTAACATATAAATGCGAACGCACCGTATTTAGAATATATTTAAACACGATAAACAACAATTGACGTTTACTTATTCTATAAGGATAAAAATTTATTGACTATTAATAATTGTGTGACATACATATTTATAAACGAAACACATGTAAATTTATTAATTATTTAACAATCTTTTTAAATTATATAATGACATTTTCTAATTTAATTAGTAAATTAAATAATAAGTTTAATTGGTATTTAATGTATTTTTTTTAAGATTGAAATATAATCATCACCATCACCATCAGCTCATTAAACGTCCCCACCGAGGGGCACGAGCCTACCCGTATAGGTAAGGCCATAATCGTCCCCGCGGGCCCAGTGCGGGTTGGACGACTTCACACACAACCTTCGAATCTCTTCGCAGGCGTGCATGAAGGTTTCCTCAGGATGTTTTCCTTCACCGTAAGAGCGTCGGATAATGTACATATAGCCTCATCCGCCCTCCCGGTAGGAAGGCGACAGTCCACACCATTGAGCCACCGACGCTCCATCATTTATGTAATATGTATTATTAATATTATTATAGAGAGGCTGGATGAGGAAAGCGGAGGACCGGGATATCTGGCGCAAAATGGGGGAGACCTATGTCCAGCAGTGGACTGCGATAGGTTGCATAGATAGATGTATTATTATTAATAATATGTATTGATCCATCGCAAAGTCTTTTACATGATTTTAAGGGTTCAAAAATATTTGTTTCTGTATCAATAGATTTGCCTCATATTTGGGAGATGTACTTCAAATCACAAGTAATAATAAATATCCACTGACATTCACACAGCGCCATCTAGCCCCAAGTTATGCGTGAAGCCTGTAATATGGGTACTAAACAACGGATAAAAATACTTATATACAATTTGTAAATACATACATATTATACATAGAAAACCCAGACCAATACAAACAGACATGTTCATGCACACAAATGTTTGTACTGCCCGGGGATCGAACCCGGAACCCTTGGCGTTGCAGTCGACCTCTCAACACAACACCAAATGGGTCGTCGGTATAAATGATGAAAAATAGTGAGGCTGGATGAGAAAAGCGGAGGAGCGGGATATCTGGCGACAAATGGGGAAGACCTATGTCCAGCAGTGGACTGCGATAACTTGAAGTGAAAGGAACCTATAATAATGCGGACCATTAGCACCAAATTCATATAACATTAATAAATTCTATTTACATTTAACTATTTACTAAGTAATTAATCTCATTTCAATTATCTGTCTCTATTACATGATACCAAAAAGAGATGGCCGTATCCAACCAGGAATGCTAAATAAAGCTACGAGGACTCCGATCCGGCCACAGATATTATAATTATGGCTTAAAAATAATGGAATTGAAAGTGTCGATATGGTGTCACAAAGTCATGTAAATTACTAAAAGAGACGAGAGTCATCATAAGCTCATTCATGCACACAAATGTTTGTACTGCCCGGGTATCGAACCCTTGTTGCAGTCGACCTCTCAATCGCAACACCAAATGGGTCGTCAAACCTGCGTCCTCCAGATTGAATCTGTTCGCAGCCGTGCGCAGGTTTCCTCACGATGTTTTCCTTCACCGTACGAGCGTCGGATACGGTACAATATATTCGAAAATTCGACAATACATTGGTTTGAACCTGCATCCTCCAGATCACCAAAAGAAAGACACCACACCATTGAGCCACCGACGCTGGAGATGCAGGGTGCTACCCTGAAAAATACCTATGTCAGTCTCTCCGCATACATTTCCTTCTCTCCAGCACTATCATTGACTTCAAAGCGCTCGCTACAACATATCTCAACTCGTGGAATTTATCCACCGATAACCTATATATGCTGGTCTGTCCGTTTGTCATTTTTAGTATTAATATCACGTGGGTGTCACGTCTTAATATTTCTCTGGATTGGTTCACGTCTGCTTTCTCTGCTTGTATGTTTGATTGGCTGAAACAAAAAAAAATTATGATAAAATAGATATCATTAATTTTATCATTAAAGCGTCATTAAATTAATTTTATGATGAAAGAACTTTTAATGACTTGGTGGTAGACTCAGTACTGAGTCGTCTAGTACCACTGCAGTGCCAGATATCGTCCCGGAAAATAGTGTTTTGCACTTCTGTGTTACGGGATGAGGGCACTGTAGCTAGTCACATTACCGGGTATGAGAGACCTGACATCTGTCTTCATCTGTCGTCACCCGAGTCAACAGATTTCAGGTCTCTCATACCCGGTAATGTGACTAGCTACAGTGCCCTCATCCCAAAACACAGAAGTGTAAAACACTAATTCATGGGACGATATCTGGCACTGCGATGGTACCTACCTAGACGACTCAGTATCGAGTCTACCACCTAGTACAGTGCAGGTGTGGTGATCAAAATGTACATTATAAATAGACGGCTCATTTGGTGTAGCGGTTGAGACGTCGGCTGCAACTAAGGTTCCGAGTTTGATCCCCAGGCAGTACACACATTTGTGTGTATGAACATGTCTGTTTGTAATGGTCTGGGTGTTTTTATGTACAATGTGTATGTATTTACAAAAAAAATATATAAGTATGTTTATCCGTTTGATATATTTAATAAAACCCAATAATGTTAAATGGTGTTTACTTTGCTAGGGAGCAGAATGTGTGTAACATATCATATTACCCACTTTTACTGACTATTATTAAGCTACCTACATTGTAATGGTTTATTACCAAATAAACAGTATACAAGCAGGTTGTAAGTTTCTATATATGACACCGTTGTTTAGTACCCATAATACAGGCTTCACGCTTAACTTGGGGCTAGATGGCGCTGTGTGAATGTCAGTGGATATTTATTTATTTCATCATCATCAGCTCATTAAACGTCCCCACCGAGGGGCACGAGCCTACCCGTATAGGGTGATTAGGCCTTAGTCGTCCACGCGGGCCCAGTGCGGATTGGACGACTTCACACACAACCTTCGAATCTCTTCGCAGGCATGCATGAAGGTTTCCTCACGATGTTTTCCTTCACCGTAAGAGCGTCGGATAACGTACATATATTTTTCGAAAATTCGAAAATACATTGGTACGTGTCGGGATTTGAACCTCAGCCCTCCCGGTAGGAAGGCGACAGTCCACACCACTGAGCCACCGACGCTCTTATTTATTTATTACTATCTTAAAGTAAGACTTACCCTAACGAGATATCAATCTTCCATTGCAAACTCACAAGGCCCGGCTTCACTCGCAGATGAGTGGGCATGCTACGATAAATATGGTCAACGCAGACCAAAGACGCCAGTTCCGACACGCACTCTGGTGAAAACCTGGTTAAGGAGGAAAACAGTTTTATTCGTTTGACTTTTGAACTAATATTCTTGGAGTCACTGTAATTTGATAGTATTCATTTAAAGTGTATAGGTCTATTCGACCACACGGGCCCAGCGCAGATACGTCATTGGATATTCATTTGTGTGAATGTTGGTAGATATTTATCATTATTACCTAAGCCCTTCCAAGAATGTGACCACATCCTCCTGTCTCCACGGCTGCTTGGTCGCCGACCGGGTCCTCGACATATGCCTCACGACAGCCCTGACGGCAGCATACTTGTCCGCGTTTAACAAACTCGAAGTTCTACTATCTGGTTTGCCTTCCAACTCTTTCAAGGCCACTGAAAATTAAAAATAATGTAACAGTAAAACCTTGTGATACTTTATCATGACCCATCTGTTGTAATGGTTGAGACGTCAGCTATCACACCAAGGGTGCTGGGTTAGATCCCCAGGTAGTACAAACATTTGTGTGCATGAACATGTCTGTTTATATTCAGGGTATTTCTATGTATATGTATTTAATAATAATAAAACGTTTATTTAGTGTTTTTTTCATAGGTACATGTGCATATAAAAGAAATCAATTGTAAGTACTTAGACTAATAATATGAAGTTAAACAATCAACAATGACACTAAATTGGTCGCCACTCAGCTTATAATGTAGAGGTGCCTGCAAGACAACTACGCTGTTCTTCCGTGGAAACCAGTACAATTTCAAGAACATAACTGTGCGTGCAGCGCAATCATCGGACCTACATTGTACATATTTACAGAAAACAATGTATATAAAGTGTGTTTATATATTGTTTAGTATTCATAGTACAGGCTTAGTGCTTAGTTTGGGAATAG
Source organism: Leucinodes orbonalis (assembly GCA_019425675.1). Classification (NCBI taxonomy): domain Eukaryota; kingdom Metazoa; phylum Arthropoda; class Insecta; order Lepidoptera; family Crambidae; genus Leucinodes; species Leucinodes orbonalis. Next base: position 114,855 of record PQWD01005818.1, read on the forward strand.
ATGGTGCTGTGTGAATGTAAGTGGTTATTTATATACTTATTATCATCATCTTCATTACAACCTAATATTTCTACTGCTGTGAGCAGGCCTCCCTTCATGTCTTCCTAACTTCCGGAATGGGCACCTAGCAGTCAACATCAATTGGGCTACACGCTTCCTTAACCAGGATATTGCTCTGTCCGGTCGGGAGTTGCCTGACACTTACCCAGGGTTGCCAACCCCAAAACGAAATTCCTTGTACATAAGCAGCTTAAAATCTCGTACTTTGACTTTCGAAACCTCTTACATCTAAAAAAACTTACGTTAAAAATACTATGAAAATAAACATTTGCTAGTTTCTTAGTAAAAAAACATCACTTTGATAGAGACAACTAATGCGGAGAGCAAAATGGGGATTTCATCCGGGTTTTCCCGGTTGACCTAGCTACTACAATCAGCAGACAATGATCGCCTAAATGCGACCAATAGATTTTTTGCGTAAAAGTTCAAGTTCTGATAAATGTCATTAATTTTTAATATGTAACATTTTTAATATGTAACAAAATCTCGTACATAAATGTACGAGAGGTAATAGTGAGGTAATTTGAGGTTGATAGTGTCCTCGTAAATCGTACGGAAGACCACATATCTCGTATTTGTACAAGGAACCTCGCACGTTTGGCAACCCTGCGCTTTCCCGTTACGTGGACGCCACTCAAGTATCTTTCCCACCCCATTGGAGATCGGTTCTGCGCACTAGGTACCCTGCCCACTGCCACTTCAACTTGCTTATGCTGCGGAATGGGCTATGTCGGTAACTCTAGTATTCCTACGGTTGTTCTCGTTTCGGATCTTACCGCTAATAATTTACATAATCCAAATGTATTAAAATGTTAAATTTTCGTAGACAAAAACTTAATGCATCATAAATATATAAAACCTACAAGGAAACCCTACAGAAGCCCTTAGATTTGGTGCTATACGGTAAAGTTTATAACTCACGGACTACAAATGGTTTTATCTCTTTCTTTTGTATTTCCGGGGTGACAAACATTACTGGTGCCCATTGCGAGGAGTTCTCACTAAGTAATTCTAACTGATGGGACATTTTATAAAGAAAATGAAAAGTTTCGGATTTGTTATTGATAAGACGCGTCAAATGAAGTTATCAAATTGGTAAATGTCAAAGTCAAAACAGAAATTAGAGTGTTATTTTTTTTGGTTGCTATAGAGCTAAAGTAATGCAATGTACTACCAAATAGAACGGCAGATTAGAATTTACTTGAAATAACATGGCTTAGCTTGAAGTGGGTCCTTTCCTATTTGTTGTTTATCCTGACGTATTTACCAAGGAATCTGATTATACCTAAAAATTTTGACAAAAAGTATTTAGTTATCAATCAAGTTATCATGTAATTTAATAACAAAATGTATGTTTTAAGAATTTAGCCCTTGAATTAACTTTTCTTTCCTTTCTCGTTTCATTAATAATTTCAAAGATCATCAATTTAAAATTATTTTCTAACAATACTAAGTGACTCAACTAATAACCGGAAATGAATCGATAAATATCACATGATATCACTAATATGTAAATGAGTGGTACATCACTAGCGTAATCATAATGGCTGCCGGCAATTGTTTGGCGTCACATTGAGTTCTACATTTTGCAAAATTTTGCGAAGCTTCCTATCAAGAACTTCTCACTTACATATTTAAAATTTGGGATAAGTGTTGTGCTTAGCAATGGCTGCAGTACAAGGACCTCAAGGGAAACAATGGCCCGCGAGACCGGGACTACAACATCAAAAGTCAAAATACCCCGAGCATCACGTTGAATAGATCAATAAACCTTTATCCTCTAACAAATTACACGTTCGGAACGAAGGAGTCCCTATTTGAAAAGGACGCATCAGTACCGGCGAGATTTCAGAGGATGCGGGAGGAATTTGTGAAAATCGGTATGAGAAGGTAAGGTTAAGTTACATTTGTCATTTTCATTAAAATTTCCTTTAAAAAAAATACCACATGAATCTTTTAAATGTTTTATTTGCCTGACATGGTATTTTTGTTATAATAACCAATAAAATTATATATAACTGCAAAAGAATGTACAACATACTTTTGATGCTCTTAAAGGTAAAACTACTGAATAGATTAGGAAGAAAATTTTAAATTTATAGCTTAAATAGCAGAATAGCACTTGATCTGTTTGTCATACCCGAATTGCCATTGGAATCATATTTTTATCATGAAGTTAAGTAAAACCAGATTTTCACATCCAGCATTTACTTCTTTCGTAATTCGGTATTCTCCACCATTCGCAATAAAATACCAAACCTTATTTTCATAAAAGTGCACTTTATTTTACATGTCGTTTCATTGATCACGTTTGTTTATTTGAAATATTGTATTTTTAAATACACTGAAATCAATAAATTAGGTCAATTGATGTTAGTGTGTAATGATGTCACATTTCAATAATCTCATACAAAATATATGGAAACGTTCCTTTTTGACAGTTCATAAAAAGTGTGTCAACGATTAGTGGTGTCAAATACCCAATTTATTAGCTTGAGCATCACAATCCTCAAATTTCATTATTCTTATANATGAATGGGTTGCCCCATGTGCTGCTTTTCAGTTGGAACTGCTTTTCAAGCTGCCTGGTGGAGAGCTCAACCCGGTGAAGTAAGTGCTTATTTTTGAATATCTTCTCTTTGTTCACCCCTATAGCAGTCCACTGTTACTAAAGTAAAAGGTAACCGGTTTTCTGTTTGTATATCAACTAATTATATGAAAACTATGTAAGACATTGTTATTCCACAATGGACTTCTTAAAACTTATTTTGTATACATCTGTAATTAGGTTAACTTAGGAGTTAATTAGGAGAACTCAAAGCAGATAATCAATCTCATCCAGTCCATAAGCAGGTCGCTGGTGGAGGCTGGATGAGAAAAACGAGGAACAGGGATATCTGGCGCAAAATGGGGAGAGAATGTCCACCAGTGGACTGCAATAGGTTGAAGAGAAAGCATACAATGTTGATCTAACAATTATCTACTGATAATACATTAAATTTACTGTTGTGTTATTAATGAATTACTGATAAATAGTTTGTAACTGGCTATAAATTTATAATATTTTTGTCTGCAGGATGAAATTGAAGGACTGAAAGACTTCTGACAGAGACCCTGGGCAGGCAAGACGGTGTCAAGCAAGATTGGCTCATTGAAGACACAAGGTGAGTTATTGTATTGAACTAGTGATCCCTCCCAGCTTTAATCCATGCAAAGCTGGATTTAAGACTTCTGTATATTTTGACCTGTTAATCAAAATTTTTATGATTGCAATCAGAGATTTTAAGGCTTTTTTTACACCTTAGGTTATTTTATATGATTTACATAAAATATTTTTCTAGCGTTAAATAATTAAATTATAGTCTATAAAAGAATTTTTTTAGGCGGCTCATTGTCAATGTTGGTTGTAAATAGACTACGTCCTATACATTCTATATGGGTAGGCTCGTGCCCCTCGGTAGGGACAGTGTTGCCAGGTGTCCGATTTGCGCGGGACGTACCGATTTTCAGGAGTCTGATGATGCGTTCCGATCGGGACGCTAAATGTCCCAATTAATTACAAAAGAAATCTGCACACACCTGCCAAGAGATTCAAAGGATGTGTGTGAAGACGTCCAACCCGCACTCGGCCCTCATAGGCGACGAAGGACTAATCACCCGCGTACGGGTAGACTCGTGCCTCTCGGTGGGGACGTTTAATGAGCTGATGATGATGATGATCCTAAAACGCGGGTAAAACAGTTAGTTGAATATAATATTGTTATGATTCCAGGCAATTGGTGGAGGCCAAACTTCGAGCCGCCCCAATACCCGTACATACCGCCGCACATCACGAAGCCTAAGGAGCACAAGCGTCTGTTCCTGGTGCAGCTGGCCGATAGGGCGTTGTTCGCGGTGCCGAAGAACTACAAGCTGGTGGCGGCACCGCTGTTCGAGTTGTACGACAACGCGCAGGGCTACGGGCCCATCATATCCTCGCTGGCGCAGGCGCTCTGCCGGTTCCACTTCGCCTACGTTTGATGGTGAACACAGTTTAATAGTGGATAGTGTGAAACAGTGAAATGAAGAAAACTGGCAGAAACGATACAATGGCAGGGTTAGCAAAATATTTTTCAATAGAATACATTCAAAAATTCAAATGATTCGTACATTAACGTCAAAAACAGCCTCTTTTTGGTAACAAGTCTTTTTCTGCCAGTTTCAGCTTCATAAAAGTGAAGTGTAGTGTGAACAGACTGTCTACGGACTGTGGTTATCCATATTGTCAAATAGTGTAATTACCATCATCATCATCAGCTCATTAAACGTCCCCACCGAGGGGCACGAGCCTACCCGTATAGAGTGATTAGGCCTTAGTCGTCCACGCGGGCCCAGTGTGGGTGTGAAGGTTTCCTCACGATGTTTTCCTTCACTGTAAGGGCGTCGGATAACGTGCATATATTTTCCTTCATATAATTAAACCTCTAGGTCCACACCAATAAGCCACTGACTTTTGGACTGCCAAAAATTCTAAATTGATCACTTTTCATTTTAAGGATTTGGTATGTTATTTGTATTAAAAAAAATACATGTACATGAGGATATGTTACAATATAAGTGTAAATTTAGTTTTACGATATAATATGCAATGTAGGAAAGTTATCTAGATACTAGTTTCTTTACATTTTTTCTTTAATATACTGTACCTATGGTATAAAAGACATTTTGTCATTTCACATGATAGGTTCATAGCTGTGTTGATGGAAACAAATTGATATCAAATTGAACAGTCATTGGTTTATGTATGACAGATGCAGTGTTGAACACTGCATCTGTCATATGTGTGTCACATAATGACATAAAAATACTGATCCTTATCTGGTAATTGCCTATATCTTTTATTTTTGATTCCGATGACTTACCTATTTAACAACCCATGATGAACTGAGAATTAAGGGTTTATTTCATTCTTTAACTTACTAGATGCACAATCATGAAGAAATATTAACGGAAAAATGTCCGGGGCGCTTGACACATGTTTTATTACAAGTTATATTTCAAGTAAACAACATAATTGAGGTTGGAAGCAAACTGGTTTATTATTCATTTGTATGTTCCTACAAAAAACGTTAACAATTATCATAATCGACGTACCCACTGGTTTCATACATAACAGTATTTATATGTCAATAAAATTGTACAAAATCAAAAGTATGAACAAACTACAATGTCACTGACATGTAGCGAGCGACGTGATTATGAATGAAAATTTTGCCCAACTGACGGATGGCATAATTTGCCCCGGCACTTATTGAGTGAGATTGTGCACCTATTTTATTGTTTTAGAACTGTTCATGTTAAAATGTAAATTATGACATGAATAGTATTTCTGTTTTTTTGTATAAAGTTAATATCTCTAGACGTTCACACGAGGCTGCCTCATAATGTTATATGTTAACAAACCAACATATAAACATAAATACATAATATACTTTTACCTATGTATAAATTTATTATTGAAAATAACATTGTAATAAATTTAGTTTAGTTTCTAAGCGATTTTGACTAAACTATGAAGAAAAGCTTGGCGTTTCATTTTGTACCTGAAGAAAGAAGACTGTTATTAGTTTTTAAGTGTTGCCATTTGATAGATAGAAATAACGCTATAATGTTTGACCTTATGTAAGTATGTTGAAAGTTTAAATATTGTCTTGGAGATCGACTAAGCTTCGTATATTTTATAAAGAGATAAATTTTCCATGTTGTTTCAAAATTATGCTAGAAGTTATAACACATTTATTTGAGTACAATTAAGGATTTAAATTCTTTGTGTATATAAAAATATGTTGAGGTATTGAAATGTTATATTTCTGAAAGTGTGTTTAAACATATATTTTTTAACCAATCAACATACTAGTTTATTTAAATTGTCACTAAATAGTAGATAAATAGTTTAATTGTACAATTTCACAACAGAAATCAATTTACAGAACAAAGAAGTGGTAAACCCAATATATTTGTGACCTATAACTAACATTAACTGACTACTGCTGTAAGCTAAAGATCGTTTACAGACTAAATGGTATTATTGTTATTAAATTTTACTAGGTAGTAAGTAGGTAAGAAAGAAAGAAAGAAAAAACATTTATTGGCCACAAGGAACACAAGTAATAAAATATAAATTAGGTACCACTGTAGTGCCAGATATCGTCCCGGGAAATAAGAGTGTTTTGTACTTATGTGTTTCAGGATAAAGGCACTGTAGCTAGTGAAATAATTAAATTCTTTATTGCACTAAACACAAGAAACAAAATAATTATAATAATGGTAATCAAGTAGGTACAATGGGCGGCCTTATCGCACAGGGCACTTCTTCCAGGCAACCTGAAATTATCGGGTATAAGAGACCTTACATCTGTTATCTCGGATGACGGGCAAAGTAAAAATGTAGAATGATAACTGTCTATCAGTTGTTGGAATCAGTGCCGCTCTGTCATGATCAGGCGTATCACTTACCACCAGGTGAGTGTCCTGACTGTGCTGTACACTTTGTAGCTAAAAAAATTACCAATTGAAGGTCATAAATTACTCTAAATCTAACCTATCTATGCAGAAATGGAGATTGTTTTGTTTATGTGTAATTACTATTCAAGAGATAACCGTTTACATGGTGGTATAACCTCCGTTAATAATAATTTTGTAACTAGATAAGTCTCCGAAATTGCCAATAACACTTTATGAAGGGGGTACAGTCAGCGTCCAATAGATAGTGGCAGTCGAATTCAAATTAATAGTGATATTCATATCTTTATTTAACTCCATAAATAACAAAGATGTTTAAACAATATTGCTGTAGGGGTACAGTCAGCGTCCAATAGATAGTGGCAGTCGAATTCAAATTAATAGTGATATTCATATCTTTATTTAACTCCATAAATAACAAAGATGTTTAAACAATATTGCTGTAGGGGTACAGTCAGCGTCCAATAGATAGTGGCAGTCGAATTAAAATTAATAGTGATATTCATATCTTTATTTCACTCCATAAATAACAAAGATGTTTAAACAATATTGCTGTAGCTATAGTGGTAGCTTCATTTGACATTCATAAGTGCCTTCCTCGGTGTGCCTTAACTGAATAAATGATATTTGAAATAGGTAAGTACCAACATTTCAAACTCAACAATGTTTTATTAAAATAATCAAGAAGATATTCTTAATGAATCTACCACCGGTTCGGGAGGGTTGTTTCTACCAAGATATACCCTGATTTATTTAGATTTACTCTGTAGGGCACGGCGAGTAGGAGAGACGAGACATTTTAATAAACGCAAAATTTAATATAGTTGTAGTACAAAATTCATTAACTGTTCAATAACTACTGACACGTGACGTCATAAGTGGGTAGCAATTTATATGCAGCGTTTTTGGGAAAGTCCATTAATGTGTTTTTAGAATTGGAAAACCTGTGAGTTTTGATGTTAACCTAGTAATTTTTTTACCAATGTTTCTGTTATTACGCGGTCTATCGATATCATAGCAGAAAAAAATTGTCTTCAATTGTATGAATTTGTATTTTGACAAAACTCTGTAAAACCATTATTGAAAAGGGTAACTACACGAGTTTCTTGCCGGAGTCGTTTCGTTAGACAACAACATTCCAAACAGGCGGTAGAGTAATTTATTTATAGATATAATTTATTGAACCTCATATATTTTGGATAATATTTTCCTGATAAAGATATTACGAGGAAATGATAGTTTTGTATAAATATTTAAAAAATGTGGACAGATTTGTCGAACATTTCTATTAATTTAATAGATAGTCGTGATAAAAAATTCACTGGTTCTGATATTTCCGCAACATTAAAATGTTTTATATTTTTTTTTATACTAATTGATCTAGTCCTGACTGTACTTTTTAAAATATCAATTGTATAAATACTTTCGATTTACGTGATCTTTAAAAATAACTGTGATACTACTTTTAAATATTAAGTAAGTTGGTCATCAATGATCTATTTATGGGATTGTTAAATGCAATCGAATATATTTATAATATAAATCGAACCAAATAAAATCAGAGAAAAAAATAATACGATTTCTTGAAACTACCAATTTCATATTTATAACCACTCTTTTAATATACTGGTTCCTTTTGTCCCCCTCTCGAAGATCTCCTGGGCATGAGCTGTCGTGGGCCATTTGGAGATGTCTGTATAGGCTTCGGACGCAGACTGGATGCAGCAAGGAAAATTTGGCTAGATGGTGTTCTTTGGGACGTCAGGGGGGGTAACCGCAATCTCTTATAACAGTATTGTTATAATTCAGCATTTTTGTACCAGAAAAGACGAAGTTATTGTAACACTGTTTTAAAAGATGGCGGTAACCTCCCTGGACATTGATTGCCTTTGTGGCTCGGCCAATCTGACATCGAGCCCGGCGTGCCCTTCCAGCTGCACGCGGTAGGATCTAATGACGGCATCTGATAATGCTGTCACTGAGGCTGTTTTCTGACGTCATGCTACGGGGCGAACGATTTTGGGTTTTTTTCTCGGTAAAAACATTGTGCTTCTGTAGATTTTTATTAATAAAATTACATCTACAGACTCATGGTCCGTACTCTTTTAGTTTAAGATTATTTTGTAATTTAATTATTATAATATATGTTAGTGCTCCGCGCATGGGGCAAAAGAATTGGTTAAAGGGGGAATGGGATAACAGAATTAAAATGTGCGTGAAGTCTGCCAATCCGCCCTGAGCCCGCATGGACGACTAATGCCCATACACCGGCCACCCGGTAGGCTCGCGCGCCTAGGATAAATTTTAATGAAATCCGAAAATAACTAGTTTTTGCAGAAAGAAACAATGTGTAAGTATGAGCGATTTATTTTGCGACATCCAAATATCTCTTTTGGCACTCCTGCTTGTAAAGTAAGTCGAGGAAGACTTGGTCTGATTGGCTGAGGTCGGTTCGATGGCCCATCGCCAGAGTACGCTGCCAGAGGTGGTCCTGTAATTAGTGGGTTATTTTATTTATATTGACTTCAAAAATTTACTTTTCATCATCAGCTCATTAAACGTCCCCACCGAGGGCCACGAGCCTACCCGTAAGGTGATTAGGCCTTAGTCGTCACGCGGGCCAGTGCGGATTGGACGACTTCCAACACGACTTTGATTCTTCGCAAGCGTGCATGAAGGTTTCTTCACGATGTTTTTCTTCACGTAGAGCGTCGGCTAAAGTCATATAATTTCGAATATTCGAAACACATTGGTACGTGGCGGGATTTAAACCTCGGCCCTCCCGGTAGGAGGGGACAGTCACACATTGAGCCACCGATGCAAATGACTTTTATTTCAGATAAAATATACTACTTTTTACAAAGGTTAAAGTGACGTTTTACGAAAGAGGTTGATCAAGAACGAGGCGCGAGAGAGGCAAAGGTGCGATGACTAGACACGCACAGAACTTGCCTCACATTGATCGATGTACTTAACGCACACCTTAAAATAGTAGACTGGAACATCTACATGCACGCATAACGTTTTCCTAAAATGTATTCGCATTTATATTATAAAGATTCTCATTGAACTTTGTACGAAGTTAGATTAAATGTAGATTAGCACGCTTTATCTGGAAGATAAATATTTACATGACTTATACTCGCGTGCAAGTAAATCGACTCAAGCTCAAGTACGCATAACAAGTGATATAATAATAATGCTAATTATACCTCATATATGTTTTACATAATTAAAGCTAGTAATTGAGCTTTAAAATGGTGTAAGTTGCATGAAAATCGATTCAGTAGTTTTAGTAAAAAGGTTAATGCTAATGATAATGTAAAAATGTTGAAATTATACAATTTCACAGTTATGGGGTTATTGTGTTTAAATGAAACAAAATGTGCGTAAGATAAAAAATTATTCGTGTCAATATTTGGTATTCTCCTCTAGCTCTGATCACTGCTCTCATGCGATTTTTATCGACCTTATCAACTTTTTAATGATGATTGTGTATTCGACCCATCTCTTACCAACGCAGTCTTGAG